>CAXHTJ010001007.1:0-120390 GCA_964019445.1 Populus tremula
TTTGAGAGTTAGCTGTGTTGACTAATATTATTTTTTATCATTTTTTAATTAATGTTTTTATCAACTTTATCTTTTAATA
Organism: Populus tremula; assembly: GCA_964019445.1. Classification (NCBI taxonomy): domain Eukaryota; kingdom Viridiplantae; phylum Streptophyta; class Magnoliopsida; order Malpighiales; family Salicaceae; genus Populus; species Populus tremula. The sequence continues at coordinate 80 of CAXHTJ010001007.1, forward strand.
TTGAATTAAATGGGAATTGAGCTTCATAATTATTTTTTGATATGTTTTATATGAAGTTATTATGGTCTCATAGTCTTATGACCCGAGTCGTAAGTTAGGTCGGTTAACTCGAGTTTTTTTGTTCTTTTTTGTAGTTTAGTTTTTTCAATTTTATCTTTTAATATTAGATTGATTGAGAATTAGAATTTATAATTTATTTCAGTTTGCATCATATGAGGTTATTATTTTCTCATGACTTAGTTTACGGATTTGATCGGTTGACTCGAGTGGTTTTTTGTGTTATTTTTCAATTGATTATTTTAAGTTTATCATTCAAAATTAAGTTGATTGGGAATTAAGCTTCATAATTTATTTTGATTTGCTTTATATGGAGTTATCTAATTAAATAAATCAATATTTAATCAAAAGATAAACTAAGATTAAGATATTTGACATCTTAAAAAAAAATTATGAAAGAAAAGCGAGGAAAAAAGCATGAAGATCAATTCCAAAAAAATTAAATGTTAAAGGATGAAATTGAAAAGAAATTAATTTCAAAAAAGACCTAAAAAGGATCAAAATCAACTTATGCAAACCACAGAAACTCATGACCATGATTATGAGGTCGAGACGGACAACATATAAGGTAAAAAAACAAAGCAAAATGCTCAATAAAAAATTGTTGGGTTATGATTTTGAAAAATACATTAAAAAATATAAGTCAATCTGGGTTAACCCACTAACTTCGTGAATATGGTTATAGGAGCGGGATAACCCCACAAAAAGAAAAGCAAAAACCAAAGGACGAAGATCAATTAAAAAAAATCAATTGTTCAATGATAAAATTGAAAATAAATCATTTTTATATAAGAATCTAAAAACACCAAAGTCAACCCGTCTCAACTTGTAAAACCTGTTCATAAGGCTAAGACTAAACCCATAGAAGACCTATTTGTTTTTTTTAAAAAAACAAAAAACTAATGTTGAACTTTGAAATTAGAATAGAGAATAAAAAAAAATAAAAATATGTTAACCAAATTAAACTTTCTAAACCGATGAACTGCGCAAAAACGGTACGTAAAGCTCAATTCCTAACAAATCAAACGTTGAATTATAAAATCTAGAAAAAAAACAAATTACACAAAAGGATATAATATATAATTACACAAAAGGATATATATATTAAGAGAATGTAGGTTGCGGGTGAAAATAAAAATAAAAGAGAGGGCAACCAAATATTTTCGTTTGAAGGTTAAATTGAAAAGGAGAAAACTCAAAACAATGATGACTAGATTGAAAATAAAATAACACCTCATAAACTTGTATTGAAGAATAAAATTAAAAATCAATAAAACTTTTATAAAAAAGCAAAAAAAAATAAGAAATTAAAATAATAAAGACCAAATTAAAAAAAAAATATATATATAATTAGAATTAAAGACTACATCAAAAAAATTTTATAAAAGGATCAACAACAAAAATGAAAAACAAAAAAATAATGAATAAAGTTGAAATATCAAAAACGAAAAAAGCCTGCTTGCACTTTTTAGGAGAGGAGAAAAAAAAAAAAAAAAGAGTCACCGACGACAATCATATTTTGAAGATTGTTTACGGGAAAAAATAATTTTGAGTTTTATATAAATTAAATAAAAATATAATATTAATAAGGTGCTCCATCCAAAAAAATGAAAAAAAAACATTTTAATTTTTTGCCATAAAAACAATTATCATTTAACTACTTTATATACTTTTTATTTTGAGTTTTTTTATTGTTTATCCTGAGTTTTCTTTTATTAAATGTGTTGATGTTATTTATTTTTTTGATGTTTTGAAATTCAATTTTTAAATAATATGACTATTAGCTTTTTTTTTCGTGAGATTATTTTCAAAATATATTTTTATTTAATTTTGTAATTATTAAGATAAATGCTTGAAAGAATTTTAATGATTTAATGTTTGAGTAAAAAAATATTTTTTCAGTAAAAATTATAAATGCATTTATTTTTAATTTAACATAATCACGAGTTTTTATTAAAATAATTTTTTTAATTGAGATATACTTTTGATTGTATTTGGATAAGGTCGTATAAAGACAGATAAAAAAAATATTAATTAAAAATGTATATAAAAAAAACATAAAATAAATATATTTATCCCCTTTCCTTTGCTTTCCATCTAGAAAAAATAACGACTAGCCGAGCATATAAAAACAAAAAAGTTTTTTTTTTTTTTTCCTTGACCGACTTACAATTAATCCATTTCTAGGAAGACACGCCATTGTCTGTCTCCTTCCCGTATAAATACACGACAAAATCTCGTAACCCTAAAATCCCTCCCACCCTCTCTCTCTCTCTCTCTCTGATACCAAAAAGATGTCCAAGTTTCCATTGTCATGCAAAGATAGAAGAACCCAGAAGAGGATTAAGGGCTTCTCAGAGCTAGAGATAGACGTGGCTTGGAAACTAGTGCAAATGAGCAGGGATAATTACAAGCATGATAAATCACAACAAGGTTTATGCCAAGGGGATGCGAGTTACAATGACCATGCATTTCACGCCATCTTTGAAGAAGAAGAAGAGAATGTTATTTGCGAGGAAGACGATGATGGGTATCCCAAGAGAAGGAACAAGAGGTTTAGGTCAATTGATCATATTTACAAGGTTACTCAACCATTGCTGCTGGGTGTTCATGTCCATAGCAAGAAGGTGAAGCTTTCATGTACTTGATTGTATAGGAGATTGCTTCTTTCTAATTCCCTGTATATCGAATAAGACCTTTTTGATGAACATAAATAGCACTCTCAATTTTGTGGGCTCTGACCTGTGTAACTTTCACAAAAAGAAAATGCGTGTGTAGTGCGTCCGATGCCAATTTCTTAGAAGGAGGCGCCTGAGCTTGTATGTTCGCCTTCAAGTCAAAGCCAACTCTCCCCGTGACTTAACCTTTTCCACATCGCAATCCGTCTTCCTCCGAGAGGGTGGCCCTGAAAAGGACCGGTGATTGGATCTCCAGTGCTTTACATGCAATTTCAAAGCTTTTATCGTGCCCACAGTTAAGTCCAAGCTTGAGTGGACATGATTTGACCATTCACAAAAAAAAGATGAAAGGGTTGGCTAATTGTCTTTGCTCTCTTGATCAAGATTTGAAATCCTCTTGAATTTTGCCCCCCTCCCCCCGGAGGAAGAAGAAGAGGAGGAGGAAGTAACGGCCAATGTTCAAGAACTGAACTGGGCTACTTTCTTCTTCTTCTTTTTAGCTAATATTATATATCGATGGAAATTTGGGTCATCGTTAATTTCTATTTCCACTCTTAAATCAATTGCGAGATAGGTGTCAGTCCATATCGATCTTGATAGACTGGAACTTTTGCCTAGTTCTACCTCTAGCTCGCTCCTAACTTTGCTAACCCACTGCTTGGATTAGTCCTAGTTCGCTAATTCTCTGAAACTCTAAAAAAAAAAAAAAAATTATATTTCATTATGTATGGTTTTGTATGAAGTGATAAATTTTTATGAACTCGAAATATAATAATAAAATAGTATGATATTATTCAGTTTTTCTCTCAACAATATATTAAATTTCAAGTTCAAAGTATTATCTCATGATATTTTAAATATTTATATAATAATATTAAAAAGCCCATTAAAAAAATTATTTCATTATGATTTAATTTACTACACAATAAAAATTCATATTTATAAATACTAGGAGAGAATTTTTTTTTTCAACATGGAATATACATTTATTTATTTATAAACTACACCAACACATACGGCAGAATTCATGAGAAAAGAAGGTGGAGAAAAGTAATCAAGCACTACGAAGCCACTTTCCCAAGGGCTTTGAAGGGAGATAAACATCTTATAATCAGATTCTTAGCAGGAAAGCTCAAAAGTGCTAAATTTGAAAAATTGGGATAACTTTTTGGAAAGGTTTTGTGAGATTCATACCAGAAGTATAAAAGTCCAAGATTTTGTTAGGCAAAAACTCGTAGACCAGCATCTTCTCATCTCTTTCAACGCAGCATCCAAGAAGCCTCACTAGATTCCGATGCTGAAGTTTCAAGATATGTTTAACTTCATTTTTCAATTCGTCAAGTCCTTGTCTTGAATTCTTTGAGAGCTTCTCCACTGCTGTTTCTCGTCCATCTGTAAAGGTTCCCTGCAAATAATGACCCAGCATCGTAAGCAAATCATGCGTTGTCTTCTGAAAGTTGATTTGCTTGCTTAACAGATACTCTTTGTATCTGTTAAGGAACTCTTCCAATCAGTCACTTTTTTATGGCTAAAAAAATGGTCGATCTTGACAGTTCTGTAGTGGAATTAATCGTTTCAAAGAAACTAACACCGAGAACTTCACTGGGGTCAGGAGTTTGTAAGATGAAATTCAGAGGCCACGGGCCATACTGCATGACTGTTTATAAATAATTACTAGGTTTTTTTTTTCGTGCAACGGTAGAATATACTTGAATGGTAATAATTTGAGACAACCTGGGACGATCTAAGATAACTTAAAAAAAAACTAGAAAACTTAAAAGGCCTACTAGCCTAAAGTCAAATGATAAAATAATTTTATTTAAAAAAAAAACAAAAAGTTAAATCAGGTTAATATTTAAAACCAATAAATTTGATCACGAGACCAAGATGCACCATACAAAAGACTAAAGAAGAATTTTGAACAAAATTTTTAACCAAAAATTAAAAAGAAAATAAATTATAATCAAAACAACGAGAATCAAATCTGATATAAAAACTAATTAAAGAAAATAATGAGGGACTTAATCAAAAATAAAAAAAAATCAATTAAAAGAATAATAAACTGTAAACACCCAAACGAAAATATATATATGTCTATGTAAACACCCAAACGAAAATATTTATATGTCTATATATATATATATATATATATATATATATTTAAAGAGAAAGAGAGAGAGAAAGATGGTGATGAATGCAGTTTTCGCTGCCGATGCAGAAATCGGCAGCGACGCAGATTTCGCTGCCGATTTCTGCATCGGCAGCGACGCAGTTTTCGCTGCCGATTCTGGTTTTGGCAGCGACGCAATTTTCGCTGCCGATTCTGGATTGGGCAGCGACGCAGTTTTCGCTGCCGATGCAGAAATCGGCAGCGACGCAGTTTTCGCTGCCGATGCAGAAATCGGCAGCGACGCAGATTTCACTGCCGATGCAGAAATCGGCAGCGACGCAGTTCTCGCTGCCGATTCTGGTTTTGGCAGCGACGCAGTTTTCGCTGCCGATTCTGGATTGGGCAGCGACGCAGTTTTCGCTGCCGATGCAGAAATCGGCAGCGACGCAGTTTTCGGCTGCCGAATTCTCAATCAACAGTGACGCACAGCTGGGAGGGAGGGGTAAAACTGGTTTTAGATAAATCAAACAAGGATAAGGACACACCTAAACCCACCCCCAAACAACCCAATTCATTTGATGGGTAGTATAAATACAAAGAGGGGAGAGAGAAGGACCCATCTTCTTCCCAAACCAGCAGCTGCATGTCATTCTTCCCTTCCCCTTTCACATCAAAAACGTGAATCAAACTAGTAGAGTGTCTTGTGAGCTTGTGAGGGAGAGATGAGAACTTGAGAGAGGAGTGGGCAGCTGTATAGAGGAGAGGAAAAAGAGAGCTGGAAAACGTGAGAGGAAGAAGAAGGAGGAGAATCAGCAGCTGAAGAGAAAAGAATAGTGTCAAACCTTCCTCAAACTTGGTTAAAATCAGAAGGTATGGGTCATGGAACTCCCTTTCCTCTCCCCCTTAAGATCAAAAACGAAAATGAAGAAGAAAAACCCTAAGAAAAATTGATCTAAGACCTAAGCCAACTATGGGGGAAACTGAAATTAACTAGAAGATCTAGCAAACAGAAGTGAAATAAAGTCAATTTCAGAACATCTAACAATTATGGTAGAAGCTGGCTTTAACTATGGGGTAAGCCAGCATGCATGTGTGTGTGTTTCTGCTGGAATGAATGTGTTTCTGCTGTGATGTTGGTGCTGAAATTAAATGTGTTCTGTTGAGATGTTGCTGCTGGAATTAATGTGTACTGTTGTGATGATTGTTGCTGCAATTAATGTGTTCTGCTATGATGTTCTTGCTGGAATTTAATGTGTTCTACTGTGATGTTCTTGCTGGAATTTAATGTGTTCTGCTGTGATGTTAGTGCTGGAATTTAATGTGTTCTGCTGTGAAGTTCTTGCTGGAATTTAATGTGTTCTGCTGTGATGTTAGTGCTGGAATTTAATGTGTTCTGCTGTGATGTTATTGCTGGAATTTTGTTGAAGAACTATGTGCTGAAATTGATGGTTCCGAGTTGTGTATTGCGCAGCGAAATTCTGTTTCGCTGCCGCAACAGAACCTCCTGCAGCGAATTGATATTCGCTGCTGATTTGTGTGTTGCGCAGCGAAATTCTGTTTCGCTGCCGCAACTGAACCTGCTGCAGTGAATTGATATTCGCGGCCGATTTGTGTGTTGCGCAGCGAAATTCTGTTTCGCTGCCGCAACTGAACCTGCTGCAGCGAATTGATATTCGCTGCCGATTTGTGTGTTGCGCAGCGAAATTCTGTTTCGCTGCCGCAACTGAACCTGCTGTAGCGAATTGATATTCGCTGCCGATTTGTGTGTTGCGCAGCGAAATTCTGTTTCGCTGCCGCAACTGAACCTGCTGCAGCGAATTGATATTCGCTGCCGATTTGTGTGTTGCGCAGCGAAATTCTGTTTCGCTGCCGCAACTGAACCTGCTGCAGCGAATTGATATTCGCTGCCGATTTGTGTGTTGCGCAGCGAAATTCTGTTTCGCTGCCGCAACTGAACCTGCTGCAGCGAATTGATATTCGCTGCCGATTTGTGTGTTGCGCAACGAAATTCTGTTTCGCTGCCGTAATTGAACCTCCAGCAGCGAATTGATATTCGCTGCCGATTTGTGCGTTGCGCAGCGAAATTCTGTTTCGCTGCCGCAACTGAACCTCCTGCAGCGAATTGATATTCGCTGCCGATGTGTGCGTTGCGCAGCGAAACTGTGGCGCCAACAGCGATGCAGTTTTCGCTGCCGAACTGGCTGCCGACAGCGAAACAGGTGTCGCTGCCGAACTGGCAGCCCGCAGCGAACCAGTTCTCGCTGCCGAATTCCTACAATAAGCCTCCTAGGCAGGAATGACTTAAATGCTAGTAACAATTTCATGTTATGATGATGTAAAATAGGGAACACTTGAATGTGAACATATGAACTCTTGAAATAAGTGTGATGATGAGTATGATTCAAGAATAAAATAAATACAACTGTGATGATTTGTGACCATTGATGTCTTAGGTGGTGCGGTCGGGATTGGACCATCATCAAGACAGGATCGACCCACAGGTGGAGCAGGTAGGTGACTTGCACCTTCCTTTTTCTTATGTTGAATCTTGAAATATTTTAACTTGAGTACTATCATATTGTTAGAACCGATATTAGATTGTTGAACGCTTGAATGTTGACAAAAGATTGATTAGCTTCGGCTAATGGCATCCGAATGGATGGCCGGGACAAAAGAGTGATTAGCTTCGGCTAATGGCATCCGAAGGGATGGCCGGGACAAAGAATGATTAGCTTCGGCTAATGGCATCCGAAAGGATGGCCGGGACAAAGGAGTGATTAGCTTCGGCTAATGGCATCCAAACGGATGGCCGGGACAAAGAATGATTAGCTTTGGCTAATGGCGTTCGAATGGATGGCCGGGATGAAGGACTGATTAGCTTCGGCTAATGGCATCCAAACGGATGGATGGCCGGGATAAAAGAGTGACTTCGCTGCCGATTCTGGATCGGCAGCGACGCAGATTTCGCTGCCGATTCCTTGATCGGCAGCAATGCAGTTTCTGCTGCCGATTTTGGATCGGCAGCGACGCGGCTTTCACCATGGATGGCCGACACAAATGAATGACTAGTTTTGGCGAATGGCATCCGAAAACTTGTATATCTATATGTACTACTAGTTGTTGTAGCAAATACATGAAGAAATTATAATTGTTAATGTTTTATTTAATTGCCAAACCGTGAGTTACCATTCTTATTATTATTAAATATTTGCATTCTCTTAAATGTTTGTACTGTTGCAGGGACTTCACACCAACGACATGTCTAGGAAACCCGATACACGGGAACCTATTTTGCAAGGAATTATGTAGATGTATCTTAAATCACAATGTATTTTGTATGGATCAATGTACTGAATGTATAACTTTTATTAGATCCTTTTTGTTTAAAATTGTGATGACTATTAGTAGGAGAAGACTGTAAACTCATGTCTATGTATATATTTTTAATATGAACTTCAAATCAAGCAACCTTAATATTAAGTGTTTGTGTAAGATTCACTTTGAAATGAAATGTTGATTGTATGGATTGTATTTCGATGATGTGAGGATTTAGATTCATTGATTGCCGGCACCATGCGGATTGAATGCATAAAAAAAAAAAAAAAAATTACTGTTGTGTTGGGCTTGGAAAGCCGGGTTATTACAGTTGGTATCAGAGCACTTGGTATGGATCCTGAGGATCATTAATAAATGTGTTGTTGTGATGAATTTCAGGATGGTACGCACCCGACAAGGGACACGAACTGAGCCGCCCTCCTTAGAAAGGAGGGGCGTGAACCGAGGTGCCCAAGGTTGGCAAGACGAAGACCCCTTAGATGATACGGCATCTCATGCTCCGATAATACCACCCGAAACCCTGCAGGGGGAAGATACGGTGGCAGGGGAAGGCTCGAGGCCTAATCAGATAGAGGGAACACCCCCCGGGCAACAGAGCAGCGAGAAAGAACTGAAGCACAACCATCTGCTGTTCCAACTGGTGTGCCCCCACAATATGTAGATGCGGGATTCCTTGTACAAATAGTTAAAGCAGTGATGGAGGGCATGGCTAGTTCAGCGGCACAAACAACTCCCACCACGCAGATTCCACCAGCAGCCCCTACGACTAGCATGACCATGGATAATGTGGTACCACTGGTGCGACTAGTCAAGAGTATGAGGGAAATGGGCTGTGAACCGTATATGGGGGAACAAGATGCAGAGATAGCTGGAAGATGGATCAGGAAGGTAGAAAAGACAATGATTCAAATAAGCATACCCGAGGGTTTGAGGGTAAATTGTGCATCCCAGTTACTGTCTGATAGGGCCATGACATGGTGGGAAACAGTTCAGCTGAGGCGTGCGACTGAGACACTAACTTGGAGTGATTTCAAGACAGAGTTTGAGAATCAGTTTTATTCCAAGTATCATCGCAAGGTGAAAGAACAAGAGTTCTTGGCATTGAGACAGGGTGATATGTCAGTATTGGAGTACGAAAGGAGATTTCATGACCTTTCATTGTTCGCCCCACATTATGTGCCGACAGAGGAACATATGATTGAAAAGTTGAGAGATGGGTTACGACAGGATTTGAGACAAGGATTGATCGCCTTGCGATTTAAATCGGTGAGGGAGTTGATTGAGGCTGCACAAGCTCTGGAGGCATGTATTGGAGAAAGCCAAGGGGGGTATCAGAGTATAAGCAAAAAGAGAGATGGGGACTATTTCAGCGGCAGACCACCGCACCCGAAGAAAGGAAAAAGTGGAGTGTTTGAGCAGCACGGAAAAAAGGGGAGTTTGATATTACCGCCTCACCAGCAATCAAGTGGGAGAGTAATGGTTGGACAGTCGCACTCGAGGGCAAACTCTTCTACTGGGATCGGTGACCGCAAGGGTGTTGACTATCCTTTTTGTGTAAAGTGTGGACAAAAACACCCTGGGGATTGCTCAGTTTCCCCCGGGCGATGTTTTGTGTGCAGAGGAGAGGGCCATAGGTGGAGGAATTGTCAGTATCTTAATCAGGGGTGTCATTACTGTGGTGGAAGAGGTCATTACAAGAGGGACTGCCCCAAGAGGAACACTGGACAAGTACAGAGCTACAGACAGCCGAGTCAGAGCCACCAGCAGTCAGTCACCGTTAATAGGCCAGTGAGATCTTCTCAATCAGGGGCAAACTCCAGTCGAGGGAAGACGAGGGCACAAAATGATCGGACCTCGGGGAGGGTCTTCCACCTGACACAGGAGGAGGCCAGGGCTGCATCAGATGTGGTGGCAGGTACACTTCTATTGAATGGTTTTAATGTGCATGTGTTGTTTGATCCGGGTGCCACCCACTCATTCATTGCTAAGAGAATTGTCACTAAATTGAGAAAGGAAGTAAAAATGGTAGAGAAGGGGTTTGTAATTGGAACTCCAATGGGAAACATGGTTGAAACAAATATTGTATATGTGGATGTGGGGGTTAGTTTATCCGGGTATGAAACAGAAGTAGATTTGATTCCCTTAGAGCTGCATGATTTTGACATAATACTAGGCATGGATTGGTTGAGTAAATACAAAGCACTAATAGATTGTTATGCGAAAACTGTCACTTTCCAAACACCTAAGGGCGAGAAAATAACTTTTGAAGGAGAGAGACTTCCCAAACTGAATGCTTTAATATCGGTGGTAACAGCCCAAAAACTTTTAAGAAAGGGATGTATGGGTTACCTCGCATACATCTTAAACTCTAATGATGAAGGTCCACGATTGAAGGATATTCCTGTGGTGAAGGATTTCCCAGATGTGTTTCCAGAAGAACTACCAGGACTACCCCCGGAGCGAGAGGTAGAGGTGTCTATAGACACTTTTCCTGGAGTTCCACCTATAGCCCAACAACCGTATCGGATGGCTCCAGCAGAACTGAACGAGTTAAAGACTCAATTACAGGAATTATTAGACAAAGGGTTCATACGGCCCAGTAATTCTCCTTGGGGAGCACCGGTCCTATTTGTAAGAAAGAAAGATGGAACCCATAGGCTTTGTATTGACTATCGACAGTTGAACAAAGTAACAATGAAAAACAAGTATCCGTTACCTCGGATAGATGATTTGTTCGACCAATTAAAGGGAGCGAGGGCATTCTCGAAGATAGATCTGAGATCAGGGTACTATCAGATGAAGATTAAAGAAGCGGATGTAGCAAAGACCGCATTTAGAACTCGTTACGGACACTATGAATTTTTGGTGTTACCGTTCGGGTTGACGAACGCCCCAGCTCTCTTCATGGATTTGATGAATCGGGTTTTCCAACCATACCTGGATAAGTTTGTGGTGGTATTCATTGATGATATACTGGTGTACTCGAATTCTTTCAAGGAGCACGAAGAACACTTGAGACAAACCTTACAAACCTTGAGAGATCACCAGCTATATGCAAAACTGAGTAAATGTGAATTTTGGCTGAAAAGAGTGATGTTTTTGGGACATGTCATATCAGCCGAAGGTGTTTTTGTCGACCCTCAAAAAGTCGAAGCAGTCGTGAAATGGGAAAGACCGACTTCGGTCACTGAAATACGTAGTTTCCTGGGACTTGCAGGATACTATCGGAGATTTATCGAAGGTTTTTCCCTGATTGCAACCCCTTTGACCCAGCTAACTAGGAAGGATAAGAAATGGGTGTGGTCAGAAGAATGTGAGGCAAGCTTCCAAGAATTGAAGAGGAGGCTCACCACTGCTCCAGTCTTAACTCTTCCCTCAGGGACCGAGGGTTTTGTGGTATATAGTGATGCCTCGGGGAAGGGATTGGGGTGTGTTTTGATGCAACATGGGAAGGTGATCGCCTATGCATCAAGGCAATTAAAGACTCATGAGGTGAACTACCCGGTGCACGACCTGGAGTTGGCAGCTGTAGTATTTGCCTTGAGGATATGGAGACACTATTTGTATGGGTCTCGAACCCAAATTTTTACTGATCATAAGAGCCTGAAGTATCTGATGTCGCAAAAGGAGTTGAACATGCGGCAAAGAAGGTGGATAGAGCTCATTAAGGATTATGATTGCACCATAGAATACCACCCGGGGAAAGCAAACGTGGTGGCAGATGCCCTCAGTCGCAAAGGTAAAGCCTCCTTGGGAAGCTTAACAGTGGGAAAGGAGCGGCAATTGGCAGAATTAAAAGAGTTGGGTGCAGATTTGGGAATTGATGCAAGAGGTGGGTTAGTAGCCCAATTATTGGTGCGACCAACGTATCGAGAACATATACTACATGCCCAATTCCATGACAAGGTGGGGTCCAAGATTAGGAAGAATGTGGAGGCCGGGGTAGAAATGAAATTCCGAGTAGCGGATGATGGATCCTTGATGATGGGACAACGGTTGTACGTGCCTGATGACGAAACAGTCAAACGAATGATTCTACAAGAAGCTCATGAGTCCAAATTCTCCATACATCCTGGCAGCACTAAGATGTATCGAGACCTGAAACACCTCTATTGGTGGCCTAATATGAAAAGGGACATAGCTGAGTATGTGTCAAAGTGTGGGATATGTCAACAAGTAAAGGTTGAACACCAAAGGCCTGCGGGACCATTACAACCATTACAAATTCCAGAATGGAAGTGGGAGATGATCACCATGGATTTCGTGTCAGGATTTCCCAAAGGGAGAAAAGGAAATGATGCGATATGGGTCATTGTAGATCGGTTGACGAAATCCGCACTATTCTTGCCCGTAAAGATGACCGACTCGGTGGACAAGCTTGCCAAGATCTACATAAATGAGGTGGTACGACTTCATGGGATTCCGGTGTCCATTGTATCGGATCGAGATCCCAGGTTCACCTCTCGACTTTGGCCGAGCATACAACATGCCTTGGGGACAAGGTTGGACATGAGCACTGCGTTTCACCCTCAAACGGATGGCCAATCGGAAAGAGTCATCCAAGTCTTGGAAGACCTATTACGGGCCTGTGTGCTAGAATTTGGAGGAAACTGGGAGGAACACATGGCATTGGTGGAGTTCACGTATAACAATAGTCATCAAGCCACAATAGGGATGGCCCCGTATGAAGCCTTGTATGGTAGGAGGTGCAGAACTCCTTTGTGTTGGGAGGAAATTGGGGACCGGAAGTTATATGGCGCAGAGTTGGTCCAAGTCACCACGGAGAAAGTGAGAACTATCAGGGATCGCATCAAAGCCGCGCAGGATAGACAGAAGAAGTATGCCGATGTGAGGAGAAGACCTCTCGAGTTCAGTATGGGGGACCAGGTGTTCCTGAAGGTAGCCCCATGGAAGAACATGTTACGGTTTGGGTTGAAAGGGAAGTTAACTCCCCGTTTCATCGGACCCTTCAAAATCTTACAACGAGTTGGACCAGTAGCCTACAAGGTGGATTTGCCCCCACAGTTAGCCAGGGTCCATGATGTGTTCCATGTCTCCTTGTTAAGGAAGGCTGACGTAGACCCCGCCCGAGTTCTACCCCAGGTGCCAGTAGAAGTCAAGGAAGACTTAACACTGGAATTGAGACCCATAAGGATACTAGATCAAGAAGTGAAGGAGTTACGGAGCAAAAAGATCCCCATCGTCAGAATCTTATGGCGAAATGCTCAAGTAGAAGAGGAAACTTGGGAGAGGGAGGCTGAGATGAGGAAAAAGTACCCCAATTTATTTGAACTACCAGGTATGGAGTGTGAAACTTTTTAAATTTCGAGGACGAAATTCATATTTAGGAGGGGAGAATGTAAACACCCAAACGAAAATATATATGTCTATGTACTATATATATATATATATATATATTTAAAGAGAAAGAGAGAGAGAAAGATGGTGATGAACGCAGTTTTCGCTGCCGATGCAGAAATCGGCAGCGACGCAGATTTCGCTGCCGATGCATCGGCAGCGACGCAGTTTTCGCTGCCGATTCTGGTTGGCAGCGACGCAGTTTTCGCTGCCGATTCTGATCGGCAGCGACGCAGTTTTCGCTGCCGATGCAGAAATCGGCAGCGACGCAGTTTTCGGCTGCCGAATTCTCAATCAACAGTGACGCACAGCTGGGAGGGAGGGGTAAAACTGGTTTTAGATAAACCAAACAAGGATAAGGACACACCTAAACCCACCCCCAAACAACCCAATTCATTTGATGGGTAGTATAAATACAAAGAGGGGAGAGAGAAGGACCCATCTTCTTCCCAAACCAGCAGCTGCATGTCATTCTTCCCTTCCCCTTTCACATCAAAAACGTGAATCAAACTAGTAGAGTGTCTTGTGAGCTTGTGAGGGAGAGATGAGAACTTGAGAGAGGAGTGGGCAGCTGCATAGAGGAGAGGAAAAAGAGAGCTGGAAAACGTGAGAGGAAGAAGAAGGAGGAGAACCAGCAGCTGAAGAGAAAAGAATAGTGTCAAACCTTCCTCAAACTTGGTTAAAATCAGAAGGTATGGGTCATGGAACTCCCTTTCCTCTCCCCCTTAAGATCAAAAACGAAAATGAAGAAGAAAAACCCTAAGAAAAATTGATCTAAGACCTAAGCCAACTATGGGGGAAACTGAAATTAACTAGAAGATCTAGCAAACAGAAGTGAAATAAAGTCAATTTCAGAACATCTAACAATTATGGTAGAAGCTGGCTTTAACTATGGGGTAAGCCAGCATGCATGTGTGTGTGTTTCTGCTGGAATGAATGTGTTTCTGCTGTGATGTTGGTGCTGAAATTAAATGTGTTCTGTTGAGATGTTGTTGCTGGAATTAATGTGTACTGTTGTGATGATTGTTGCTGCAATTAATGTGTTCTGCTATGATGTTCTTGCTGGAATTTAATGTGTTCTACTGTGATGTTCTTGCTGGAATTTAATGTGTTCTGCTGTGATGTTAGTGCTGGAATTTAATGTGTTCTGCTGTGAAGTTCTTGCTGGAATTTAATGTGTTCTGCTGTGATGTTAGTGCTGGAATTTAATGTGTTCTGCTGTGATGTTATTGCTGGAATTTTGTTGAAGAACTATGTGCTGAAATTGATGGTTCCGAGTTGTGTATTGCGCAGCGAAATTCTGTTTCGCTGCCGCAACAGAACCTCCTGCAGCGAATTGATATTCGCTGCTGATTTGTGTGTTGCGCAGCGAAATTCTGTTTCGCTGCCGCAACTGAACCTGCTGCAGTGAATTGATATTCGCGGCCGATTTGTGTGTTGCGCAGCGAAATTCTGTTTCGCTGCCGCAACTGAACCTGCTGCAGCGAATTGATATTCGCTGCCGATTTGTGTGTTGCGCAGCGAAATTCTGTTTCGCTGCCGCAACTGAACCTGCTGCAGCGAATTGATATTCGCTGCCGATTTGTGTGTTGCGCAGTGAAATTCTGTTTCGCTGCCGCAACTGAACCTGCTGCAGCGAATTGATATTCGCTGCCGATTTGTGTGTTGCGCAGCGAAATTCTGTTTCGCTGCCGCAACTGAACCTGCTGCAGCGAATTGATATTCGCTGCCGATTTGTGTGTTGCGCAGCGAAATTCTGTTTCGCTGCCGCAACTGAACCTGCTGCAGCGAATTGATATTCGCTGCCGATTTGTGTGTTGCGCAGCGAAATTCTGTTTCGCTGCCGCAATTGAACCTCCAGCAGCGAATTGATATTCGCTGCCGATTTGTGCGTTGCGCAGCGAAATTCTGTTTCGCTGCCGCAACTGAACCTCCTGCAGCGAATTGATATTCGCTGCCGATGTGTGCGTTGCGCAGCGAAACTGTGGCGCCAACAGCGATGCAGTTTTCGCTGCCGAACTGGCTGCCGGCAGCGAAACAGGTGTCGCTGCCGAACTGGCAGCCCGCAGCGAACCAGTTCTCGCTGCCGAATTCCTACAATAAGCCTCCTAGGCAGGAATGACTTAAATGCTAGTAACAATTTCATGTTATGATGATGTAAAATAGGGAAACTTGAATGTGAACATATGAACTCTTGAAATAAGTGTGATGATGAGTATGATTCAAGAATAAAATAAATACAACTGTGCTGATTTGTGACTATTGATGTCTTAGGTGGTGCGGTCGGGATTGGACCATCATCAAGACAGGATCGACCCACAGGTGGAGCAGGTAGGTGACTTGCACCTTCCTTTTTCTTACGTTGAATCTTGAAATATTTTAACTTGAGTACTATCATATTGTTAGAACCGATATTAGATTGTTGAACGCTTGAATGTTGACAAAAGATTGATTAGCTTCGGCTAATGGCATCCGAATGGATGGCCGGGACAAAAGAGTGATTAGCTTCGGCTAATGGCATCCGAAGGGATGGCCGGGACAAAGAAGATTAGCTTCGGCTAATGGCATCCGAAAGGATGGCCGGGACAAAGGAGGATTAGCTTCGGCTAATGGCATCCAAACGGATGGCCGGGACAAAGAATGATTAGCTTTGGCTAATGGCGTCCGAATGGATGGTCGGGATGAAGGACTGATTAGCTTCGGCTAATGGCATCCAAACGGATGGATGGCCGGGATAAAAGAGTGACTTCGCTGCCGATTCTGGATCGGCAGCGACGCAGATTTCGCTGCCGATTCTGGATCGGCAGCGACGCAGATTTCCGCTGCCGATTCTGCATCGGCAGCGACGCAGATTTCCGCTGCCGATTCTGCATCGGCAGCAACGCAGATTCCGCTGCCGATACAGAAATCGGCAGCGACGCAGATTCCGCTGCCGATTCTGGATCGGCAGCAACACAGTTTTCGCTGCCGATTCCTTGATCGGCAGCAATGCAGTTTCTGCTGCCGATTTTGGATCGGCAGTGACGCGGCTTTCACCATGGATGGCCGACACAAATGAATGACTAGTTTTGGCGAATGGCATCCGAAAACTTGTATATCTATATGTACTACTAGTTGTTGTAGCAAATACATGAAGAAATTATAATTGTTAATGTTTTATTTAATTGTCAAACCGTGAGTTACCATTCTTATTATTATTAAATATTTGCATTCTCTTAAATGTTTGTACTGCTGCAGGGACTTCACACCAACGAGATGTCTAGGAAACCCGATACACGGGAACCTATTTTGCAAGGAATTATGTAGATGTATCTTAAATCACAATGTATTTTGTATGGATCAATGTACTGAATGTATAACTTTTATTAGATCCTTTTTGTTTAAAATTGTGATGACTATTAGTAGGAGAAGACTGTAAACTCATGTCTATGTATATATTTTTAATATGAACTTCAAATCAAGCAACCTTAATATTACGTGTTTGTGTAAGATTCACTTTGAAATGAAATGTTGATTGTATGGATTGTATTTCGATGATTTGAGGATTTAGATTCATTGATTGCCGGCACCATGTGGATTGAATGCATAAAAAAAAAAAAAAAAATTACTGTTGTGTTGGGCTTGGAAAGCCGGGTTGTTACATAAACAAAATTGAATAAAAAAATTAAAAAATACTAAGGGATAAAATTGAAAGAAAAAAACAAAATGAAAAAAAAAGGATAGAACACGAACAATTTAAAAAATATAAACTAAATTTGGAAAAAAATGAAATAAAATTTTGAGGAAGAAAATTGAAAGGAAAAAAAAAACCAAGAAAAGAATAAAAAAACAAAAATCAAGAGAATGAATATCATATTTGAGATAAAAACAAATGATGAAACTAAAAAAAAAATCTAAAAAAAATAAAAAACAAAGAAGACCAATCAAAAGAAAAGGGACCATAATTGAGTTTTTTCTTCATTATTTTTTTTAATCAAAATAATATCATTTTTAATTTTTAATTAGATAAAAAATTCAAGCGATTAACTAGGAGAAATTCGTGTCCAACACCTGTTGATTTTATTTTTTTTGTCATTTTCTTTTATCAATATAATGTCATTTTTACTTCCTATATAGTAAAAAATCTAATTAACTCTGGCAACCCTAGTTATTTGACCCAACTCGTGACCCGGGACATGATAGGGATCGACTCTCGGACTAGGTTTTAAAAGCATGATAAAAAAATAAACACAAAATATGATATGAAAATTCAATGAAAATAAACAATGGGATATGAAATTGCCACAAAACAATTAATCAAGAAGAAAACTCAAAATAAAAGGAATTGCAATCATAAAAATTAGGATCAAATTCAACAAAAAAATTAAAATCAAATGATTAGGGATTAAATCGAAAAATAAAATCTAATCATAAAAAGATTAAAAGAAAAATAAATAGGAATCAAAAGAATAAAAATCAAATTTGATAAAAAAAATATAAAAATTCGTTAAATGATGAAATTGAAAAACAAATAAATTAAATTCGATACAATTAAAAAATTAAGGATCACTTTGCAATTTTACAAAGTCAGCACACCTTTTGGGGTGGAGAGAGAGAAAAAAAAAAAGGGAAGTAGAAAATTGTCGCCACCCCTATTTCATGCCGATGCTGACATGCACCACCCCACTATAAAGAGGGTGATGTGCTACTTCGGACACCGCTCTAAAAGGTTACCGACAACCATTAGGAGGCGCCATATACATTACCCAAAAGGAGCAAACACCTCATACCTGCAGCACGTGCCAGCCACTTATTTTTAATTATGGAAATACTAGAACACCATTGATCCTATGAAATAATTGCAATCAAACCGACGTTAAAAAACTGAAACCTTTAACCTTTGGCAAAAAAAGGTTGTTTATAAGAGTTATATGGTAATTGCACTATACAAAAAATATAAAAATTAAAAAACACCCCTCAAACATTATCTATATTTTTTTTTCAAGAAGGTGAGAGTAATTATATTGTGCAATAAATATATAAAAATACAATTCTACCTCTAAATATGTGTACTTATTTTTTTTGGTCATTGAATAACTCATTAGTAGGTTTTATTGTTGATTGCACTATTATGAGTTTTAGTTTTGATGAGTTTTAGTTTTATTTGTAATATGGCAAATGCCTTAACTCTTTTCCATTTCTGTGCACTTATTTATTTTTAATCTCTAGATTTTTCTATCAGTCTTTGTATCAGGGTTAAAAGGGCTTACTTTCCACTCAAAGCAGCCATAATGCAACCAGTGACGAACTGCCAATTTCTTTAATAAACTGATCACTCAACACTGATCCTAAAACATCCTCTTCTTTTCTTTAACAACTTCGATAATCCTAAGAAAAAAAAAATTCACACAACAGACAGTGCCAAACTGCCAATTTCTTTCTTTGTTTTTTTTTTTTTAAAAAAAAAAGAGCCTTAACCGACCTAACATTAGTAAGCGCCGAATATTTCATTCAACCGCCTAACTAATTGGCTTTAAATTTAACTAAACAGCTCTCTCAAGATCCTGAACATTTTTTTTTCTCTCGTTTCTTGTTTCCCAAGCATCATAGATTCACTCTATTCTCTGTCACGGAGGATCTTTAAAAAACCTCTAGCTTGCTGATGTAGAAATCATTGACCACTTCAACGCTCAAGGTAATCTCGTATGGAGTTCGACAACTTTTCATCTACCTACAAAAGTTATCATGGCTGAGGAATAGGGCCCTTGTCAGAACACGATTTGACTTCCTGAATCACCGAGCCATGTTAGAAGCTGTGCGGAGAAGACAAGAAAAATCAAGAAAAGATTTCACATTCTTCACACATTGACTGAATAATGTTTGTGTACAGACATTTACACGACAACATATATGAATATTTATCCTTTCCCTGTATTCTGATGAATATTCGATTCAAGACAGGCCTCTTTTTTGCTGATAATGAAAGGTCTTAAAAGAGTTTACAAAGCTAGCAACACAAAAACTCAGTTATCATAGTTTTTAAGTCACGCCTCAAGAATGTCCTCTCCACTAAGAACCCGTTTAGGAACCAAGTGCAACCTGCTTTTCCTTCATGTTTTTCATTTGGAAATGCAGGTTGCACCTGGTAACCTGGTTCAGGTAGCGCCACGGATGCAACCTCTAATTCAAACAGAGCCTTAGACTGAATGCTTGATGGTCCATGGATTTCCTATAGAACAACATAGATCATAGTTCACATAAATAGGGAAAATAAAATACAAGTATAGACTTCGCAAATTTGTGCTTCAGATAACGACTCAATAAATCCATGTTATAGAAAATTCCTTCATTTGTTAAAGATCTTATATCAACCCAACCGCTGTCTTACCTATCAAGGATCCTACTTTGTCACTCAGTACTCTATCCAGGGTCATACTTTCAATTAAATCCTTTAGTCTTGGTACTTTCTTTTCAAGTAGTAGGACTTGGCAGGCATAGAAAGTTAAAGAAGTAAAACATAATTCCTTCCCCAAACTACACTATACCTAGCGAGGGTAGACATATTGCTCGTCCTAACCTACATAACAAATGTCCATCTCGGAGCTGCAAGTGAAATTGGCCACCCTGCCCTTGTGTTGTTTGGATGTTTCAACAGTCATATACTATGCATTAAGTAAAAGTCTCTATGATGGTATCACATTGTTAGACCCATCTGGAAGTTCAGCTTTTTCTAGCAAACTTCTTCCCTTTCAATTAAGAAACAATTCTCCGTGAATAATTGCAATAATGAAAATAACTTTATACTAACTTTATACAACATCCGCATGCATGCTCAATTATCTTTGAAAGTATCAGTTACCAAACAGAAAACAAAAGAAAAGAGAACGGGGTATCAAAGACATAAAATATTAAAAAAATGTGAGTTACAAAATCATTATAAAATATTCAGAACATAATTAAGGAGTCATGCTGCCGAAATTATCAATCCATTGTGCTGTTTTACAAAGAGTTGGTCTGTGCTAACATCCTTAATTGAACCCGGATGAGAAGCTCTGGGAACATACAAACAAAGTATTCAAGCATACAAGCAGACAACACAACTGAGTATTCAAGCAGAGAAACAGATTTAGATCTCTGCCCAAATTTTAACAGTAAGCACAATCAAGTGTTTAAGTGGATCAGCTAGGTCATTCTAATATGCAGTTTCCAGCATCTGTTGTGTTGTTTTTATAAGAGCCAGGCTGCTTTTTTTAAACTAGATTAACTGAACCAAGAAAAAAGCTCATGGGACCATGCAAAAAGGTGTTACAGTACAGAAACAAAAGCACAATAAAGTCTGGGGAAAGTTAGCAGAAGTAATGAAGTCAAATTATTATTATCTGTATGAAAACAGAAGCTCAATAAATAAATAAAATAGGAAAATTCCAGGCAATCTAATTATAAACAGATCCAAACAGTTTGCAGTTCCAAAACCCTTCAAATAATTACACTAACCAAGGGACTATCAAGACACAGGAAAAAATTTAAAGACAAACTGTTACTTGTATACAATGTCCCCCCATGTACCATGATTGGCAAGAAAGAAAACTTGTTGAGGAAGGGCAATTAATACCTGGAACCGATGAGGTCTATATCTTGCTCTTGAACAGAAAACAATGAAAAGCTGCTGCATAAACCTCTTACAAGTCTGCTCGCACTTATACTTCCAAAAAATCTCTTTAATTATGGTATGTAGCAATAAATTACAGGTGCTAGAAAACTTTCCTCAGTGGGATTTCAGTGTAGCATGACCAGTATCACCCAAATGCTTATGTAATTTATTCCTGCCAAGAAAAGGGATACAGTAAGAATTTCTCTGTAAAATGGGGGAGGGTAAAAAGGAGAACAAATAAACCAGAGAACTAAAAAATAAAGTAGCAGATGAGAAATGAGTCATGCAGACCTTGATTCAAATTCCACTCCACATGTATCACACAGATTACCAGAATCCTTAGAAATTGCCTGGGTTAGAATACAGCTGAGATAATTAGACAACCCAAAACCATAGCTAATAGAATAATTCGCAAGTACAGCATCTGAAACTAAGAAATTCTGTGCTTATTAAGGAACAAAACCACTAACATCACCAGCAAGTATCTCAATAAATGTACGTCAACAACTATAGTTTTGGCAAGATGATAAAACAATACTTATGGCACTAGTTCATAATTCCACATATTAGCATAACTACTAGTGATAATTAGGGGTTATTAAAAGTTATTTTGAAACAAGTATATTAAGAACTACAATCAAAACACCTGAAAGAAAATAATGAATGAGCAAACATACAAAATGAACTCCCTACCTTTCCTTTCTTGCCTTTAGACAAGCTCTTTGATTTCACATTTGCTTCCTTCTTTGCAGCCCCTTTCTTCTTGGTAGATTGGTTTGAGCTCTTGCCAGTTTTCCCTAAATGATCATCAATTTTACCATCATTCTCATCCTCCACAAAAGAATTAGGAGCAGGCTCCTTGTTTTGCTCATCATCACACCCATTAGTTTCTTCATTGGCACTCTTGCTTTCATCAATGTCGTTTGTAACACCTTCACCACCATTGTTCCAACCCCTCGTTTTCTTGCCTCTTCTCCTAGTCTTCCGGTTATTATATTCCATAACCTCAACCTCCTCTTTTGCATCCTCAACTTCCTGTGGAAACTCCTCATTCGTATGCCTTGAACCCCTACTTTTCCTACTTCTGTGCCCCGAAACCATTGCTTCAAGTACGCTCATTTCCTCACCCTCCTCATCCTCTACATTCCCATTCTTCTCGTCAATCCCATCCATGTCATCAGCATCAAAAAACCCATCTTCTTTATCACTTGAATACAGAACCTCAGCCCCATTCACTTCCCGCTGTATTTTAAAATCCTCTTTAAACCTCTCCTCTATTTCCTCCACGTCCTCATTCTTCTCCAGCTCATCCTCCTCGATATCTTCCCTCTCGTCATCTTCATCCTGAAACGAGTCCCTCAACTCAGCAACCTTCTCCTTATGCTTCTTTGACTGTTCATGATTCTTCCATTGCTTCTCACTCTTAAACTTCTTCCCACACACGACACAATACAGCTCCTTCCCTCCATTCTCCTTCTTCCCCTTATCCTCCTCTTCCTCAAAACCCTCCATTCCATCCAGCTCCTCTTCATTCACCCTCGCCCACTCTGGTTCCTCATACGCTCTCAACCTCTCCATCTTCTCGCTCTCCAACTTCTTCTTCCTCTCCTTCTCCTCCTCCTTCTTCCTCTCCATCTCAGCATTCTTTTTAACAACCATATCAATCACCTCTTATCCCTCTTCTTAACAAACTCCCCCAACCCCCTCACAGTCTCATTATACTCCCGTCTCGCCTTCTTCCTCAACTTCTTATTTTCCTCCTCCATAACCCTCCTCGATTCCTATTCGGCCCCGCCATCACATCATACTGATCAACCCAACAAAAATCCATAACAGTGCTAAACCCCAACCAATAATTATAAAAAGCCGAAACCTGCGCATAATCACTCTGCAAACTCCCCATCAACGGAGCCTCCCTAACACTATCCAATCCTAACCCTAATTTCCTACAAAAATTAACCTCATTCGCATAAATCTTATCAAAAACATCAGAATAAACCTTATAAAAACCTCTTCCAGAATCAGTATAACCCGAGTAAACAGTGTTGGAGAAGAAAGAGAACAAATTAGGAATGACTGAGTCAGGGACCGAGTTACCAGAATTGGGATCGGAGAAGAGGATTTGAGAACGGTGAGAATCGTACCAAGCTCGTTCTTTGGGGTCGGAGAGGACCTCGTAAGCCTGAACAAGCTCTTGAAATTGAGCAGTAGCTTCGGCTTGGCTTAAGCCAGATTGAAGAAGCTTGTCAGGATGGCGCCGGAGAGCAAGCTTTTTAAAAGCCGAACGGATTTCTTCAGGCGACGAGTCGCGTGATAGACCAAGCACCTCGTAATGGCATCGCAGCTGATTTGATGCCATTGATATTTCTTTTATTTAGTGTATTGTTAGGGTTTAGGGAGGGAGGGGGAAGAGAAGCAAGACAGGTCGGCTATGAATGAGAGAGAATTCCAAGTTTCTTATCAGAAAGTTCAGCTTTCCCCCATATAAACACTAACCATTTAACGCGGGTTGTATATAGGCTATTTAGATGCCTTTTTATATATATATATATATATATATATATATATATATATATATATATATATATAATTAAAATATAAATAAAAAATATATGCAAACATTTGATTAAATAATTTGATAATAACTATGTAAATAAATAAATAAATTATTAAAAATAACTAAAATAAAAATTTAAAATTAAGAGATGAATGTAAATTAAAATATTCAATTATATAAAACAAGATATTTATTATGTTGTGTTTGTTGAACTTATTTATTTAAATCAATAAAAAATAATAAAAATAAAAATACAAATCAAACTAATTGAAAAAACTCACTCTAAAACAAATATTACTCAAGGTCAAACATATTAAGAATAATATTTAAAAATAAATTTCTTTTTTTAAATTAAAGTTTATTTGTATAAAAAAAATTATGGATGAATTATAATAATATCTTCAAAAATCAAATACAAACAAAATAATTTTAAAATAACTTTTATTCAAAAAAAGAATGCAAAATCTGTAACATAAATCATGAGATCGAGATAAATTTATAAAAAAATTTAAAAATAATCATAAAACCAATATTTATTAAAAATAAACTAACATCGAACAATAAGATCATAAAAGATAATAAAAAAAATATCAGATGACATTAACTTTTTAAACTCAGACTCGAGTCATTAGATCGCAATGGGTACATGTCAGTAGCTTTCTTGAATAAAAATTTAAAAATTCAACATCAAAAAATATTAAAACACCCCAATAATCTTGAGATTATAAAGACTCGTGTAAAAAAATAAAAGTACCTCTTATCTGATTAGTTTTGTCTTTTTTAAAGTTAAATATATACAAAGACGAAGAAGAAAAACCATCGTTCAACAACTTTATATTTTTTAATCCTGGAAAAGAAATACCTTTACAAATTAAAAGTTTATAAGAATATGAAAAAACTCTTCGTAAACAATTCTAAATTTTAAATTTTTTTGACCTTGAGGTAAAGACATATCTAAATTTTTTTTCATTAGTTTATTTATTGTTATTGTATTTTTATTTTTATATTATTTAAATTACCAATTAAACAAATAACTTGTAACTTGAATTTTTTTATCTGCAAAAAAAAATATCACCGCAGGCAACAAATCTAGTAATAACTATATTACCGAACAAATACAAAATTTTCCCTTTTGCTGACTGCTTAACAATCCCTTGTCCAAAAGACTGGCAGACCCACCAAACATGGTTGGCCTCCATCTGCTATTGACATTGGATCCCGGAAGAGAAAAACCCTCACCATCTATTTCCAAGCACTCTGAGCAAGACATGAATATCCATGCATTATACATTAGTGATGTCCATATCTTAAACTAATCTGATCTCCATGTCATGTCCTGAGCTAATCTGATGTCCATGTCTTAAACTAATCTCATAATCATTTAACAACCTAACACACGGGTCGGACACAATTCTTTCTCAAATTTCATTTTCTAGCAACACAAACCGGAGCCTGGACATGTGAAGCTATAAACAGAGCACATTTAGTGCTGTATAAAATACCAAGATAGTCCTGAATGTACACAGAGTGAATGCTAATGGCGGGCAAGGTGGAACCACAACAGTAGTGCCAGAGGTGAAGCAAAGCAGCCTTGTGATAAATTCCCACAGCAGTTTACACATAAACCCAAGAGGTTAGCACTAACACTTGATGAGCTACAAAACTCTCACACAGAGAGATGTGATGTCAGAAAGAAGTAGAACTTGTTCTTCTAAGCTGATATTTTTGTTCAGCTGATGGTTCAATTGGAAACTTCTTCTCAAATTCCTACAAACAACGAAACACAAATAGAAAGAGAGAAACATCAGGATGCAAAACTTTTTGGAGAACAAAACCATTTACTTACTCATTCAACTTAGACAGAACTACCCTAGATTAGCCTATGATGCCACAATTCATAAACACAGAAAAGAAAATTTGACTACCTTAATCCACTTCCAGGTTTCTTACACCAACAAAGAAAATGTTTAGTAGAAGAGTCAAAAGCTAATATTTGATTGATACTAGACTTGTGGAGTAAGATTTGTATATACTCCTCAACTCAAATACTCTGAATCACACTATTTGCTAGAACATTTTATGTACTCTAGTTGGCATTATAAATTACAGCATCTTATAAAGCTAAAACTTGCCACCAACAGAAAACGAGATTCTGCCCCAAAAGTGAATATTCTACACGCATGTAAGAAGTCCCATGAAAGTATTATTTAATTAGTGCCCTACTTGGCTAATTACATTATTCAGCCAAATGAAAAATGTGTAGCAAAGTATAACCACGTCCCTCAACCAGTTGGGAGATCTAAAAAAGACCAGTCAAACTCCAATTCCCACAAAACCAGCACAGCTTGTTGGGGTTGAGTTCAGGGCCTGTGGACAGTGACTTAACTGGGATGTAATTGAGGGAAAAGCAGGCTTAAATCAGATATACTTCTAGGTTTTATGGTAGAAGATTAATCGTGTATAATGAATGAACAGAAGGGCAATCCAAGCATCACACCGAAACCTACAGTTCTCAGGAGTCACACCTAAGATAGATTAGATTGATCAACAATCTTGAGAAGCATATTTTTTGGATTTTTTTTTTAATTATCATAGCATTTAACTACCAACAGTGATGTCTCCCTTGATCGAACAAATCTCAAGGAGCATAAGCCAGAATTTTGAAAAATCATCATGTCATTTAACTAACAAAAGTGACATGACTCTTTCTCTCACTGTGTGAAAAACATTGGATGTGCTATGCAATTTTTTTGGTCAAATTGGCCAATATAAGACAACAAGATTTTTTTCCATGATTAACACAACAAGAAACACCGGAAAAATTGTGTAGAAGTAGAAGGACCAGCACCCATCAACATGCAGCTTCTCAGGTTACATCTAGTAATGGCATAAGTATGGTGTTTACTGTCAACTTACTTATGCCTTACTCCTAACAGTTAAGATCAAATATCCTCACTAGCTAGTCCTCTCAACCGAGAGCCTAATATCCATTAAAATAGTTCAGAATACATATTGATCTGAAGTGCCCCGAAACCCAAATTAAAAGTTGGAAACACTAGTTCTAATTTAGTGCAGGCGTCTGGTCATTTGGCCATTTCTTTTCATCTTCCCTCTAGCAGTGGTTGACATGTGTTAATAGAAAAAGAAAAGGCAAACTGATAAAAATGAAATATCCTTCCTACCTTCTCTTTCTTGAGCTTTATATTCTCCTCCCCTAAATGTGAAATCTTGTTCACCAGCTCGTTATGATAGGCCTGCATGTTTGCTGATTCAGTTTTAAGGACACGAGGAAGCAAAAAGATGGCTACAGTAAAGAAAAACCCCATAGACAGATGGAAGATGTTTAAAAGCCTACCTGTTTTCTAGCTCGTGAACGGGCAGCAGATTCCCTGTTCTTGATTTTTCTCTTGAGCCTCCTCTCAATACTCGTCTCAAATGCATCTAGGGTATCCCTTTTCCGTCCTGATGTCGTGGTATCAGATAACGTGCTTGTTGACGGTGATGAGGAAACGACCATTTTCTGTGAAAAACTTTGTGGGGTCACTGCATCAACAGTAACTAAATCCAAAGAAGGGCTTATAGTTGCTTCGGCAAAAAGTCCTGCTTGTACCAAGAAATCCTCCAAAGTCATTTCACCAAGAGTCTGCTCTCTTTCCTGAACTTTCATCTCCTCACCAAACCTCTTCTTCTGCCCTTGTTGAATCTCTTTCCAGACTTGATCCACTGTCTTCCCACTCAATGCCCTGGCCAATGTGAGACCAGCCTGATGTTGGAGAGAAGACATTGAGGTACTTTCACTATCCATTCCCAAGGATTGATTAGTTTCAGTGCTCCATACATTTTTAAGAAGCTCTTCAAGGTTCATGCTACACAAGGGCTTCCCTAAATTTCCTAATTGGTTTTCAACTTCATTGAGAGTGAGGTTATACCACGAGTTTTGCCTCGTCAACTGATACGGCTGTAGATGAGACTGCTGGCCATTTCTTTGAGATGCCATTGTTTGAACACCCATTCACCACCAAACTCTTAACCCTAACCACGTTTTGCTTTAGAAACGAACAAGATATCAGGGCTCATCTCCACAATAAAAATAAAAAGGAAGCGAAACCCGAAATCACTAAACAACTCCCCAAAACCCTGAAACACTTGTTATCTTAATATCCTCCATTTTTCCATCTAAAAAGTTCTCTCATTTCCCTTCTTCAAAAAATCAACAATACTAATGAATCTACAAAGGTCACCCATAAAACCTAGCAATTCAAAAACCCATTTTGTATTCGTTCTTAAACCTCAAAACTTTAAGAGAAACCCAGAATTTATATATATACACAAAATCCACAAAAATATAAAATTCTAGTAGAATTTTCATTTTCATAATTTTTCCCTCCTTTTCTCGCTAACCAAACAAGGGTTTAAAATCCCTCAACAAGACAACCAATCACTCATATCAATTATAAAATCAATCGACAATGTAAGAAATAAAAATTAAGAAAATGAGTAAATAAATTAATTAATGACATTAATGAGAATGATACCCGAGTTAAAGGATTTAGAACTTCACAAGATCTGGCTGGCTGGCTGGCACTTTGAATCAGAGAAACAGAGGACCCAGCCAAAAAAGGACAAAAAAAAGAGAATTTTTTTACAGTTGTTGTCGCGTCAGACTTTTCGATTTTATACTCAACCTAGACCTGTGGGCGTTTGCCACTTGGGCTCGTGACCATTTTTTCGACATTCGACCTTCCTGCCCGAACCTTAATTTTCTGAAACTTAATAAAAATATAAGGATATTGTTACCTTTTTTCTAAAAAAAAACACTTAAACCACCAACTCAAAATTTATTTTATATGGAATGGTATTTTTTAAAAATATTAGAAATATTAAATGATATTTTTTAATATTAAAATATAAGCATATTGAATCGATAAAAAACAATTCTAATTAATATATTGGATCAACTAAAAACATGGTTATAAAACGATGATAACCATATAAAAATCAAATCGAAGTAATTTATGAGATTTAAATCCTAATCAATTTAATGCTAAATGATTAAAAAAACATTTTTTTTTAAAAAGACCATGATAATAGTGTAACTTGTCAAATAAAAAAAATGACATGAATCAACTTGGATAAAACTATCAAACTAGCTACCCAAATCATAAGAATGGTACAACCTCATAGAAAAAAAAAAGAAAAAAAAATATTACAAAGCATGATTCTCAACCAACTTAAAATGAAAGTATAATCTTATAAAAAATATATATATATAAAATTGATTCATTTTAAAAGAAGAAATAAAAAAAAACAAAAAAAAAAGACTCTAGTTAACTCGAGTTAACCTACCAAACACACGACCAATTCTCGCGTGTGTTACACATACTAACCAATTCTCCGCTTTAGTTCCTAGCTTGGCTAAAATGGGGCCCGAACATCTATTTCAATTTCAAATTGTCCCTAAAGATTTGATTATTTTAAATCAATAAAATTACTTTTTTTTTGTTAAATTAAGCATTAATCAACCTTTAAAAAAACTTTCATAGCACTATGAGAATCCAAAATCAAGCTAAATGAAATAGGTCATCAAATCCAATCCCGCATCAACAATATCTAAAAAGATCAAATAAAAAAATAAGTGAAAAAATAAGGGTTAGACATTTAGTTCCTAATTTGAAAAAGGGGGGGGGGGTAAACATTTGCTTTACTTTCAATTTTGGTTCTTAAACTTCAATTGTTCTAAATTAATTTGGTTTATGTTAGAAATGAAGCTTTATAATTTTATTTTATTTTATGAAATTATCTCAGTTTCATAACTTAAGTTGCATGTTTAATATGTTAGTTTAAGTTTACTTGGGGGGTTTTTAATTTATTAGCTTTTTCGATTTCATCTTTTCATATTAAATTGGTTGGAAACTGGGTTTTATAATTTTTTTTTTATTTACTTTCTATGAAGTTATCCCGATCTTATGATTTGGGTCGCGAGATTGAAAGGATTAACCTAGGTAGACTCAACTAGTTTTTTTTTTGTTTTTTTTTAATTCATTATTGGATTGATTATGAATTAACCTTAATAATTTATTTTAATTTCTTTATTATAGTATTATCACAGTTTAATGACCCGAATCATATATTTGATAGGTTAACAAGGGTCAATCCAATATATCGTCGTCTTAATATTTTTTTTAAAAAAGTATCATTAAATATATCACTGCATAAATAGTTTTTAAAAGATGTCCAATATGTATTATATTTTAAATTTATAATTAATTTTTTTTATTAAAAAATATATTAATAACAATGGTATTTTTATATTAAAAAAATTGATTTAACCCCCATCTCAACTTCAATCAATAATCTAGTAACAAAACCAAGAGATGTGTCAGTGTTTTTTAATTTATAATTTTTTAAATGCCATGTGACGGTCCAAATTACTAACACAAATTAAATATTGATAAATTATTTTTTTAAAATAAAGTACATCCATTGCCTATTGCCACTTCATATTCAATAAAGTCTTTTAATCTGTGGTGGCTTTTTGTGTTTCGCATGTATTTGTTTATGTTTTTTTTTTTTTTACTTTTAGTTCAATCCTAATTGTTCAAAGTAATTGTCTTGTCGGGTTCTTATTTCCTCTTTTACTACTGATAGCTAAGATAGTTTGCATGCCCAGAGATTGTTGTGCTAGTGTATGCCTTTAGGGGTCAAACGTTCATGTCCTGTTGAGTTCCTGTTTAGGTGGACTGATCTTGCCTTATGCTTGTTGTTCACAGTAAAATACTAGAATTACAGTAACATGTGATTTTGCTTTCCACAAGTTGAAGATTTCTCATCTTGATTTGTAATTATTTTCAAGGCACTATATTATGAATATCATTACACTGTGACCCTCGATAGAACATATTTGTCAATGCCTTTGCAAGAATGTAGAGTTTTCTAGGATTTTTTCTTGGAGCTTAACATTCACTAAATGGACACGGAAAGCCAGAAACAGTAACATCTCTAGCTTAAACAGAGCATCAATGACCTAGAAGCCAAGCTTTCCCTCTCACCTGGCAGGTGAAGCAAGCATCGCCCTGCAAACAGAGAACACCAAAAACCAAGAAGAAGTTTAGAGAAAAAAGCAACAATGAAAACATTGTGAACCAACGTAAACACAAACATTAAAAAAAAAAAAAGTCATGCTAAGTCGCACGAACAACCCAATCCCTCTCTAACAGCCAACTCAAAAATTCTTAGTGGGCAAACACAAACCAGCATGCATATATCATAACTTGAGATAAAAGAGAGTTCCTTTTTACTAACCTTGCAAACACTTAAGACAAAAAAAAAAGGGGGGGGAATTTTGTGAGCATGTTAAATTCAAGAAATAATTAAAGGTAAAGAAACATGTAAAAGAAAAAAGATTTTCCCTTTTATTCTCCATGCCCACCCTTATTCCTTCCTCTATATCTCCTCTCACATCTATAATAACTTATAAATCCCCTCTCCTCATCATTTTCTATCAATATTGTTACCCATTATATATATATATATATATATATATATATATATATATACACTTATACATATTATTTTTTCATTTTTTTGTATTTTTTATTTCCTTTTTTTATTTTGTATTTTTTGATTTTTTCTGTATATTTATATGAGGTCCTAAAATGGGTAACAATATATATAATAGTGGGAAGAACATGAAGAATATTTAGAAAATTGCCAAAACCTGGTTGGAGAGGATCAAAATATCCAAACTCGAAAAATTAACAGTTCAATTTTGACTGATCAAAATATCTTAAAATATCCAAACAAGAAAAATTTAATTTGGGAAGAAAAATTAAAAATGAGATGTTTAAGAATTCAATTGGGATTTTCAGGGTTTAATTGAATTTATTGAAGATTTAACTGCAAGGAAAATTAGTTTTTGAGTTCAATTTGGGCTTTAATTGAAAGAAATTAAAGCCTGGGGTTGAATTACAATTTTGAAAAGCTAATTTGATCAAATTAAAGTTTTAATTGCATAAATATTGAAGTTTGATAGGCAATTAGAGACTTGATTGAAGAAATTCAAAACTAAAAATCAAACCGTAAAAAGGCCCGAGACTTCACGGACTGAAATCAGCAGAATCAGGGGTCGAATTGAAAAAAATTAAAAGTTTGATGGTTAATAGAGGGTCAATTTTCATAAATAGGAAACTAAGGACCGCATTGGAAAAGACATTGAACTTTGGGGTTGGCAATTGAGTTTGACAGTGGGGAAATTACACTAAATTGAAAGTTGAAAGAGAATTACGAGTGCAATTAAAAGAAATCAAATGATTAGGGTCTAAATTGAAATTAGCCAAATCTCAAATTAAAAACCATAATCTTTTATGATTTAAATAGACAACACGTTGTTCAATTTTAATGAAGGGATTGAGTGATATGTCGTTCAACTGATTCATCTTTTTTTGGCAGTTTTGGGTGATCGAGTAGGCATTTTCAGATAAGTGAATATGGCAACTCCGACCACCCCAGGGACTTTAACCACCACCACTCTACTATGAAACACCTTCTCTACAAGGATCAACTACCTCATCAAACGTTTATATCCCATTTTCTTTAACGAACTCAACAACATCTTCTTCCTAATTAACCATCCTTGCTTTGGCAATTTCTGGGCTGATCGAGTTGGCACATTCAAATGAATGAATGTGAAGCTACATACATACATATTGATCAAAATTGGGTCTAAACAAAAGGTGTGCACACTAACGTCAGGTGTTCTCCAACGAGGATGATGTCAGAGTTGCTCCGACTAGACTTCGATAGTGGTCAACTTAGTCAGTCATGACTGTGATATCGATTATGCAAAAACCACCTATTTATTTTATGTGTTCACACTTCAAAGCTTCTTAGTGGGTTCTTATCAAGGGTTTAGAACCTTTCTCAAGATCAAAAGGCCAAAAACAGCCATTTGTTGCCCTCTAAGTTTAGCAAAACCATAAATAATCCCCAAAACCAAAACCATTATTGCAAAACCAGCCAAGCATATAGCTTTTAGTTGTTAGAACTTGTTCGAAACCCTTTCATTTCAATCGGAGAGTCAAGCATTGATTAATCCTTAATTGAATCTATAAAAAAAAAAAACCCTAACAAAACTCTATAAATACCCCCCTAGAAATTTAGAGAAGGGGAAAATAAGAAGAGAAACTAATGAAAAAGATATTCTAGTTATGAAGGTTCAAGAGACTAGCGTAGAGGTTTCTTAGCATTGGAAGAGTAATAATTTAGTAAAATTAAAACTTTACCAAAACAAAAAGAGGCAAAGAGGATAGTAGTTATTCTAGAGGTATGAATGTATATTTCTTAGTCCAAAAAATGGAGTTCATGTGGTCTGTTTGAGGTGTTTTTTTTATGATCATTTGGTTTGTATTATGTTCTCAAACATGGTGATGAGGTTTGGAATGCTTAAAAAGTAAGGATGTGTTTGTCTCTTTTTCTGTTGTGTTTTTTTTATTTTATGGTTTGATGTTGTTCTCTGAGGTATTTTTAGGATGCGTTTGATTATTTTTTTTATGGAATAAAAGCTTTTTAGTTAAATTGGTTTCGATAAAACAACGTTTGTTTTTTTAGTTTTGTTAATTTGATTAATGCATCGAGGAACAATAATAATAATCCTAGGTTTACAAGTCTTGTTCATAACCAAAATATATTTAGAAAACTAATTTTGAATCCAAATTGCATGAATGTATAGGCTGCTTAGACTTGACAGTTTTTTTAAGCTGAAACATCTTGCATGAGTTTGATGATTTGATGATATTTGTCAATTATTTTAATTAAAATATGTTTGGTTATGGTAATGTGGTTTGTTGGAATTAAGATGTTTTAGAGGTCAAAAAAAGGTTAGTTTTGAGTTTGACAATGTGCTTGGTATTTTTTGGTTTGATGGGTTCATGTTCTTTATGTTCTTCCCAAGAACATTGTCTTAGCTGTGTGATTTTAATTTGTTTTGTTTTATTTCTTTGCAACTACATCTTCACATGACATCGTTAGACAATAATCCAGGATTTTTTTTTACATCAATAACTTGTATTTCAGTGTTTTAATCTTAGGGTTTTAGTTTTGGATCGAAACTTTCTCTGACCAAATTATGATGACTCATTGATAATCAAAGTGAATGGATGTTATATTATTGATCCTTGCATGATTTCCAACCTCTTTATGCCACTAGATTAGTTGTATATGATATGGTTTTCAATTCATGCTTTACAGGTTTATGAAGAACATTCATCTTGTTCTTTTTTTGTGTTTGATCTGTTTTCTTCAAGTTTTTTTTTTGTTTAATCCATTTTAGCTTATTTATTTTGTTTTAGATCTATTATTGGGTTGAACCAAATATTTTTGATTCAGTTCATAGATGAATGAATGATTTCAGGTTAACCCGATTGTTTTGGTCCGGGTCAGATTGGTAAGGCCTTGTTTGATTTTCAACCGTTTTTATAAATGAAATTTTCAACGCTTTTTAGGCTTGTTTTGACAATTTTGTTTTAAAGGAAAATGAGTTTTTGCCGAACAAGACCTGATTTTTTTTTTTTTTACATATGATTAAAAATCCTAACACGTTATTTGACCATTTTTTTTTAAAAAAAATCTA
Source organism: Populus tremula (assembly GCA_964019445.1). Classification (NCBI taxonomy): domain Eukaryota; kingdom Viridiplantae; phylum Streptophyta; class Magnoliopsida; order Malpighiales; family Salicaceae; genus Populus; species Populus tremula. Next base: position 34,433 of record CAXHTJ010001007.1, read on the forward strand.
AAATACTTTGGCATGTTTTGAAAAAATATTGCATAGATTTTACAACAAGTCTTTAAAATTCCAAAGGATTTTGGTCTATATTTCAAAAATATAAAAAAAATATTTTTTACAAGAAAATATATTATTCACTTTTAATAGAAGGATAAAAAACCTAGAAAAGAGTTAATATTCAAAATATTATTAGGGATAATAATTTATGATTACTCATTTTTAATATAAGGAAAAAAAACATGTTGAAGGTCAATATCCTAAATATAATTGGGACTAATACAACTCATTTACTTTTAATATAAGGATAAAAAAAAACTACAAAGAACTTATCTGAAATATTACTTGGAACGACGCGGAAACCAAGATTCTAAGTTTATCTCGAAAGAAACATCAATGACAATTAAAGACATTTCAACCTCTGAGACCAAGTTCTTGATCTAGAAAACCAGAGTTTGTTCATCGTAACAAACCCGCTAAAGTAGGCTGATACAATTTAGAAACACCATCAAACTGTAACAACAAAGAAAAACAATGCAGCTTCCTTTATGTAAGGCATCCTAAGGGTGCTCATACCTTCATATAAGCAACAAATCTCTTACCTAGAATAACTAAAGATCAGTTAGGGTTCCTAGTAACCACAATATCAGGTAGCGATTCCTTAACCAACCAAAGACCACTATAGCCTGTTTTGGAAGAGTTATCGTGACTTCATGCTCTCACAGAGGTTGCATTTAGTCACCAATATTGTTTTATGTAAGAGATTTATTGGTCAAGATAAGACCAACAAGTTGGCACAAGAGAGTTATGTAAAATCTCTTTATAAGTATATAGATGCAACACTTGTTATATAATTATACCCAATAGAGAAAACTTTTGGAGCAAAATTGAACAAGATTGGCATGCAATGAAAGGTTAAGCTCCCAAATGCCCATGGCAAGAAAATACATAACATCAATTGCAATAAAATTAATTCACACTTAGTGATAAGGATAATAAATTGGCTAACAATCATTAGTATCTCTTAAGATTAAAATATAAGGGTAGCAAGGTTAGCAAACCAAAACCAAGTTTAGAAAAATGTAATATGTGAACACACAAGTAAGGATGGATAAAACAAGACCCTCACACCATAACATGCAATGGCTAAAAACTTTATATAAATGTTTCCTAATTTATTTTTCTCAATGTTAGAAAATAATATAGAAGTTAATGGTTTGGCTTAACATGGATCACAATATAAAATGGTATTTGATCATCGTGATATCGTTCTTGTTATGATTGTTGATTAATCAATTACTGTTGATAAAAAATAAAAGTGTAATAATAAGAAAAATAATACAAATCTTATGGTAAAAAAATCTTATAGTATTTTTATTCTTAGACGAAGTATTGTTACATCTTATTGAACCAACTATTGTAGTTTGTTATAACAATATTAGGCCAAGTTAGGATGAATTCACTCCATACATTATGATTCATGTAATCTTCTTGAAGGGATAATCTCTTTTTTTTACAATGCTTAAAACAAACAAATTGTTTCTTTTTTACATATTTGTTCTTCAGGAATTGAGGAGAAGATCAATAATTAAATACTAATTGAAGAATTAATAGAAGAACTACTATCTAATTTTGAAGTTTTTTTTGTATCTTTCTAAACACCAATCAATCCTTTCTTATCATTGTATATTTTCCTCTTTTTTCATTGTAATTTCTCAATATTGTATGTTTTACTGTCTTTTCATTACAATATTTTTTCTTGTATCTTATCTTTCTATCAAATACAACCAAACTATTATTAATGAAACAAAAACATTATCGTCGTCGTCGTCTTCATTATCATTATTAAATATTTATCCACTTTTTTGAAAAGGTCAAAGATTTGAGCCTCTCCTCTCTTTTGTGAAAAAAATATTCATTTAAAAAATTATAATTATAAAAATTACTGGTTAATTTATAATCTAAAAGTATAATTTATTAAATATTTTTGTTGTTATTCATGTTATTATTGTTGCATAATTTTCTTTTTCTATTACTAAATTTATTAACCTTTTTTACATAGTTTATTTAATATTTTACCAATTATTTATTTATTGGCAACAATTACTTTACAACTCTAAAAGATTTGGGGATGTACACACTTCTTTCATTGTTCATATGAATAATGAAGAAATGAAAAATGTATCTTTTTTTTTTTTTGCTTTTGAGTTTGTCTTCATAAAGTTTTTTAATTTGTTTTTTATGAGATTATTGTAGTCTCAAACAAATATCTTGATATTTTATTTGTGCTTGATTTTCCAAGCATTTATTTTTATCATCATATAACTAAATAAAAAACAGTTTTTTTTAATAAAAAAAAATCATGAATTTGGTAGGTTAAGTTGCCAATCCAATATGTTTTTGTCTTAAATAAAAAAGGTCATTTTGATTTTTTTTAAAATCAAATCATGCTTTTTGACTATCATTTGAGTTGTTTTAGCGTCTTAAATTGACTGATTCACATCAAGACAATTCTTACAGAATTTAATGTTAAACTCAAGCTAGTTAAGGAGTCAAATTGAAAATTTTCAAAATTAATTTATTAGACAAAGTTTAATAACAATGTCAAATAGTTCCTGTGTCTTGAACATTTTTTTAGTTATTTTTTTATTCAACCCTTTAAACTAGTATCTTACTTAATATAATTTTTTTACTTCTAATGATATAATTTTTTTTTATTGATCAGATCAAATTTCCAACTATCTATCCAAATTAATTTTTATGATGAAAATATATTCATTATCTTTGTTATCAATATAACCAACTATATTATCACCACATTTTATTATCAATATAACCACCATTACAATGACTATCTCGCAGCACACCATCATCCAAGACAACAATAACATTATTATTATTATTATAAACATTATCATTTATCTCATCTCAATACCATTACTTTGTAACTTTAAATGAAAATAAACTATTTTATTTTTATAAAAAAATGTTTTTCTCATTATATAAAAAATAATAATAGTATTATCTTCTAATTTTTTAGAATAAACACACCTCTAGTTAATATTAAGAAATAATTAATTTAAATAAATCTGAACTAACATGATTTGTTTTTTAATTAATTTCAATCATTGTTATATTGATATCCTTTCTATTGTTATCTTGTTTTTTTTTCAACATATATTAATTTGCTTTTATTATTGTATTTACAATTTTTTTAAAAAACATTTTCATTTATTATATATATATATACACACACATGTGCGCGCGCGTATAAAAATAACTTATTTATTTGATTAAACGGACAAAGATGAATATATAAAATAAATATGTTTTAAAATAATTTTAAAATGAATTTCAATCATTTTAAAATAAAAAAATATAAGAAAACATATTATTTTTGTTTTTATTTTTTCTATCTCTTTTATCTTAAGATAGTAACTAAACATTATATTTCATTATCATGTCGGAACAAAAAAAAGAAGATAATAATAACATATCTTACTATTTTAAAAATATATAAAATTACTCTAAAATTTTATCAAATACAAATTATTTTATGTTTTCATTTCATCCTATTCAAATAAATATATTTGTATTTATAATATCTTTGTCTCTTCCAATCTAAACACTAATCACACACGGTGAACATAAAAATGCACATTGATTTTTTATTTTGAAAATGGACGACTCCATAAATGTCCATTTAGAAATTAGAATCCTCGACGAAGTGAACAAAATAATATCCATATCCCAAAATTTCCAATCTAGGGTTTTTCTTATTTTTTGGTCTCCCATATAAATTATAAACCATCCAAACGCTCCTCACGAACCTCCTCTTTCGAACTCACTGCCTTTCTCACTCTTTTCCGCCGCCTGCTCGTAATAAAAACGAGAGATCTATCTCCTCCTCATCATTGTAAAAAATGGCAGTTACTTTTTCAGATCTACACACAGAGTCCGGCCTCAAATCCCTCAACGAGTTTCTCGTCGGAAAATCTTATATTTCCGGTGATCAGATTTCCAAAGATGACATTAAAGTTTACGGTGCTGTTTTGAAGAAACCTGGTGGTGATTTCCCTAATGCTAGCAAGTGGTACGAATCTGTTTCTTCACAGCTCGCTTCAAGGTAACTTCTTTTATATTCTTATCTTTTTAAATTTCAATTTCGCATCTTGGGGTGATTTTGTTTGATTTGGTTGTTGATTATTTGTGGGTTTTGTGTGCTTCGATTTATAGCTTCCCAGGTAAAGCTGTTGGTGTAAGCATTTGTGGCAAAGCAGCTGCTGCTGCTCCCGTTGAAGCTGCCCCAGCCAAGGAGGTTTGCGTCTTTTACTTTTTTCGAAAGTTTTGCCTTTTAATATCTGAATATTGATTTCTAGTTTTTGTTTTCAATTGGGTATCTCAAAGTTTGAATACTTGTTGTGTAATTTGATTAGCTTTTGCTGCATATAAAACCATTTGCAATTGGGAGTAAAATGATGATATCGATTTAAATCCCTTAGCTTATTACCCAGTAAAGGATGGGTCAGTTCTAACTTACCACGTTATGGTTGAAAATTGAAGACTTTGGTTGCAACCAGCAAGAACTGTTGCTGTCGTTAGTTTAAATCTTCACTCGTTTTTTTATCTGATGTTTCTAGAACTGATATAAGGATAGGTACTTACAGTTTTTGACTTTTTTCTTACTTGAATAAGACAAATATTTCATGGTCACAATGATAGGTCCAACGATAATTTACTATTGATTCACAAATCACATGAATTTGCAGTTTTGTACTGTGCTTTAACTTAGAATTAAGAACACCCAGTACTTTGGTTGCATTGGTTCGAGTCATGAGTGAAAATATTTAGGGAAGCCTGGTGACTTCCTTGCACTGAACTTGGAAGTTTTACTTGGTCTGTTTCAGGCTGCTGGTGATGACGACGACGATTTGGATCTCTTTGGTGATGAGACTGAAGAGGACAAGAAGGCAGCAGAGGAGAGGGAGAAAGCTAAAAAGGCATCCTCCAAGAAGAAAGAGAGTGAGCTTCCTCAGTCCTCTTTATGCTTCTCTGCAAAATCATGTTTGTGTTCTAGTATGAGTTCATTTTATACCCTGTTATTTTGACTTTTTCCCATTTTTCAGGTGGGAAATCTTCAGTTCTCATGGATGTGAAGCCATGGGATGATGAGACAGACATGGTGGAGTTGGAGAAGGCAGTCAGGAGTGTTGAGATGCCTGGTCTCTTTTGGGGAGCATGTATGTTTTGAACTGACACAATTTTATATTTCTCTCGCACTTTATTTTGAGATTCCATCCGCTTCAGTAACGTGTAATGTTAATCCTTGTGTGTTGGTTTTGTTGCAGCAAAATTGGTTCCAGTCGGTTATGGAATCAAGAAGCTACAAATCATGCTTACCATTGTAGACGACCTTGTGTCAGTGGATTCCCTCATTGAGGAGCGTCTCACAGTTGAGCCTTGCAACGAATATATCCAGAGCTGTGACATTGTTGCGTTCAACAAAATATAAAGACGGCTATATTCCAATGATTCTAGTGTTAGCCATTTTTGGCATTAAGTTTTGTCGGTCTGTCATTTCCTTTTTATTTATTTCGCGTCTTAGTCCGATGCCTTTTCTTTTCTCCAGATGAAATGATGAACAGCTTTAAACCTAAAATGTTCCTTCTTTGTGTTTGGCCTCTTTACCATCCGTTTCTGGTTTTATCCGCCTTTGTCATGCTCATCAAGCAGCTGGAACTTAGAGAGGAAGAATTATTCTCGAAAGAATTCTGCTCCTCTTTATTGCACTAAAAAATCTGGATCTTGAAACCATAGACGACGACTTATCCGGGTGAGGCATTTGAGAAAAAAGAAACTCTTCTATCATGCCTCAAGTTCTCAACTGGAGAAAGTCATTTATTTCCCGCTATTCTTCTGGTTATGTGTTTTCGGGTATTTGGGAGTGGTAATGATTATTAATATTTTGTTTTTTGGATTGTATTAAAAATTATATATTTTTTAATTTTAATTTTTTTATATCAATAAATTAAACAAGAAAAAAAATTAATTTTAAAAAAAGAGTAAAAAATTATATGCTATGTGCATATGCTGTGGAGACAACATATAGACATAGACATGGCTGCTTATGATGATTTGCTTTATCAAATTAGTATTTTATTTTTTATATTAATATATAAAATTATATAAAAAAACTTTAAAATATATGATCTTTTTTTTAAAAAAATATTTTAAAAAATATACAGCAAACTCTTGCAATTATATTTAATATTCATGAGAAAAGACCCTCCAGAATCACGCATGGGTTTGTATCATTTTGACAAATCAACTCATGTAAAACATATTTGGTTAGAATCTATCATGTATTTGTAAAATATAGTCAATTAAACCCAATTGGACTAAATTAAATTTAATTGTAAGAAGAATACCGGATATTTTTTTAAAAAAAAATGTTTAAGCAATGAAAAAAAACATAAAAATTTAAGGGGAAAAAAAATCTAAATGTACATATGAGAATTTTTGTAAATTCTCAAACTAATAAAAATTGTTTGACAAATTAAAAAAATCTGAAATATTATGAAAAATTTTTAATTGCTCAACATTTAAGATTTTCAAAAATTCAAGAAATAAATTTCTTTTACGGAAATTGAAAATTATTGAGCATTAAGTTTTTGGAAAAAAGTTAATAATTTTAAGAAAAACATTATTACAAATTTTTATTTCTTGAACATTTTTGAACATTTTAATGGCTAAGTATTCCCTAATATTTATTTAAACGATATATTTTTTATTTCTTAAAAAATATCAAAAGTTATTGTTTTTTAAAATTATTTTTCTTACAAATTTTAAAAAATGTTATTGATTAAGTATTTTCTTAAAATATTCCTTGAAAGTTATTTTAACTTAATAATTGTTTTTCTTTTATTCCATACGCATTTTTTAAAATTCTTATTTTCCTGAATTTCTTTATTTCTTAAAATTTTTAATTGGTATTCATCTAGCATCTTAATGCAATTATGTCCAATGGGGTTTAATTGATTAAATTTGCAAGCAAATAGTACATCTTGACCAAATCTTTTTTGCAAGGGCTAATTTGCTATATTGATAAAAACACACGGATGATTATGGTGGTTTGTAATAAATTAAACTTCAATTATAAAGTAACATTATATTCTTCCTAGATTGATCCTTGCAGAGTTTGCAATATAATACAATAATAATAATTATATATATTTAAAAAATTAAAAGAAACGAAATTTTCAGTGAACAAAAGGACGGGGCTTTTTCTGGGTATCAATTTGTATGACATAGAGCAGAAGAAGCCATCCTGGAGTGCCATTCCTAACCGGTTTTTATTTCTTTTCTTTTCTTTTTTAATATAACTAAAAACTTTTACACATATATTTCGGCAAATTAAACCCAAGATTGATGCACTTGAAGCATTGTTATGTAGTTTTCAAATTGATTATAGGATGTGCTTGTTTTTAATGAATCTCAATTCATATATAAAGAGGCACTGAGCATAGAAATAAATAAATAAATAAAAAACCCACACGTGAATAATACTGATACAGTGATACGAATTGATGAAGATAACAGTTTGACATCAGAACTGCAGTTGATAATGGAAGAAGGGATGTTCCATTCATATGGCACTGGGAGGATAACATTTCATGTCTTGGTCACCTAAGATGAGCCCCAAACGCGCAAGCAAAACACCAGGAAGGTTATAAAGGAGGTTACCGGAGTGTCAAATTTCCCAGCCGCAGTTACAAACTCATAGAACACGTTTGCTAGTACTCACTGTTCATGGTTGATCTCCACCAAGAACCGCCACCACATCATCAGTCTGAAAAAACTGGTCCTTACGGCCGTTATTGCTAGGCGCAAACCAGGCCGAGCCAAGCAAAACATCTGGCCTGTTGCCGTCTGTCTGATTGGGAGCTTTTCTCGCCTCAACATATGGGATCAAATCCTGATCAACTGGCTCGCGCTCAACATTATATGCTACACGAAACACAAGTAAAAGCTCATTAGTAAAACTGGAAATCCCAAAAAGTTCATGTGATCCTAAATAGTCTCACCTCGTCCATCTGGGGAGCTTCCATTGACAGGAGTATACTCGCTAAATAAGGAGGAAGCTGAATGACCTGAGGGAGAGTTAAGATCACCATGTACTTCCCATTCCGTTGCAGAGGTATTCAAGGGTGAAACATGTACTCCACCAAATGCAACAGAAACATCTGAAGTTGGGTGGCCAGAACATTTCTTTGAGTTTTTCAGAGTTCGTGATTCATAAAGTACTGCCTCCAAGAGACCACTACTTCGTGGCGACTGACCATCTGACTGCATCTCCTTGGTTGGAGGAGACTGAATTAAAGTATCAACAGACTCAAGCGAAGGCAGTGGGGAAGTTGGTGTGCCCCAACTATCTTGTTGAGATTCTGAATATTGGAGTGAAGGGAGCTCTAACTTCATGGCCCCGCATATGGGCATGTTAGAAGAAGAGTTGTCATTTAATATGGCATGACTACCAGGAAAAACATCCCATGGTGGCTGGTCATAGGTGCTCAAATCAGGATCATAGGGGGAAGATAACCCAGAGCGCTCTATAATCTTTCCACAAGGATAATCTGTCAATTGATCAAACACTGGCATTCCCCTGCCAACACAACCATCAAGACCAGTGAATATGGTCTGTGACTCTCTAAGGCGTTTGGCAGGATGAATTGTTGGGAACACAAGAGCATTACCATAGGAAGAACCTACACCTTGTTTCAGCATGCTGCTGGGAGAAGTATCAAAAAGACCCGATGAATAAGATAGGACATCTCGACTGAGTTCCAGGTTTTTGAATTCCACTTCTGGAATCTTAAAATGGTCAGTCTGCATCAGATCAGGATCATATGTGTCCCCTGTTTGCAATGTGCCCAAATTTTGACCATCTTGAATCGTCTTGTATAATTGCTGACAAACATCAGGAGGATAAATTGGCAAGCCAGTACGTTGCAGTCTCTTTATTCTAGTATTCCAGTAGTTCTTTATCTCATTATCTGTCCGTCCAGGCAACTGCAAGGGGAAGAAAATCATAAACACATAAAAATGGCAGCATAATACAGAAAATAAAGCTTGGAGCTTGAGATTATGTTTGTTTGTATTGAAGAAAATATTAGAGAAGAAACTTGTATCATGTCTCCCATGGTTGCCTAAATGCTGCCCTGTATAAGAGTTTGCTAAACATGCCATGAAATACACTACCAGCCTACCACATTCTGAGTGGGCATCATTACCAGAGAAATTAACAGAAACAAAAACTCATGCATGTATTGAATTATCAAATTGTAATTTCGTGTGGGAAAAGTTACAAAAAAGAGACGCCATTATGTAGTTTAGTCATAGCACATAAAAGGTGATTCTTGTCCTGAAACCCAAACTGAGCCTAAGGGGTAATTATGATGGCAGAAAGAAAAGCAAGGCTCTGCTACATCTCTTTCAAAAGAAAATAATGTCCTAAAAGATGAAGTTAATCGATGGCAATGGATAAGCAATGTAACATATATATCAGAAGACAATCTTGTAGTTTACCATGTAGCAGGGTATTTCCATGCATGTAATATGATGTGGATTGTACATTTAGGTTTTGATTTTTTTGAAGCTTATTTCTAAGGCTCAAAGAGCATGTATTCAACAAACAGCTTTTCTAATACTTCTGCAAAAAATAAAAAAATCAAAATCAAAACATATGTTACTTTATAAGAAACTAAACCAAAAATAATGCAGCTCTTGGGATGAAAAACATCAGCAAAATATGAATCCCTGAGATGGCAACATGATTTTCTTAAGATCAATAAATGAGGTAAAACCAATAATATTTTTGAAAATGGAAGATGCTCAGGCAAAATATAAAACTAGCAAAATTACTCTCCCTTTTTTAATCACTAAGTTTTTTTTGGACTCGGTGTTGATCCTTGACAAACTACAAACTCTACAGATATCTCCGAAACTAATTAGAGTGAATCATTTAGCCTAATGAAACATGTATTAAATTGGAAAAAAAAAAAGGAAATCTTTTGACACTGTAACTAAGAAAATCACCTGGTAAACAAGGAAAATACAAATGCCAAGAAAAAGAAAGAAAGAAACTGCTGAATTAATACAAAGATTCCAAACTATTTCAGACACCAAGGTGTTTTAGCATACCGAATCTCGAACTCTTGAGTGAATAAATTATAAATTAGTCTCTAGTTTTGTAAGACAAATTAAACAGTTTTTCTAGTGAAGTCACTCCCTTTCTTTTTATCACTAATGTTTTTTGGATTTGGTGTTGATTCTCGACAAGCTACGAACTCTGCATATATCTCCAAAACTAATTAGACTGAATCTTTTAGCCTAATGAAACAAACATTAAATTGAAGAAAAAAAAAGGAAATCTTTGGATATTGTAACTCAAATGTCTTAGAAAAAGAAAAGATAGAACGGATATCTGTCTGACTACCAAAATTTGTGTTAAATCACTATGCCCATATTAACCTGTTCCTCGTATTTGTTGGTACACATTCTCATCTCATTCCAATGAAGTGATAATGATTGAAGGTTAATTTAGAATTTTATGCTTTTATTTTGTTTCTTATTTAAGTATTTAATTCTATTTCCTATAGAGTAGTTGATTTGATTTTCTTCTATTTCCTAGCTATTCTTTAACATCAGTAATCTCTTTTTATACTCCTTATATTTTTAAGGGTTATGAAGGGTTTCTTGAGGCCTACAAAAGAAAATTTATCACTCCTTTGAGGAAGCCTTTTTATAATTGATAACAAATGAAGAGCTTTATCAAGTTTTCATACCTCTAGTGTTACTTTCTGATTTTGTACACACCTTTTCTTTTCTTTTCTCCTCTCCTCCCTATCCCTCCTCTCTCTTCCAGTTTCTTCTCATCCTATATCATGTATGCATATGCACTGTGCATGCACGCGGATGCGCGCACACACAGATGGAAAGAGGAAAAAGACAGACGAGGTGTTCCATCCAATCATGCATGCAATCAACTATATTCACAATAAACTCCCAGCAAATTTATCAAGTATGAGGGTGTGTTTCGGACTAGGAACAAGTGTTTGCATTCACAGACACACACACACACACACACACATGTTTGTAAGTATATCTGTTCCTATCATTTCCATATCCATGTCATTTGATTTTTAGATTTGCTATACAGTGCACATTCAAAAAAATCCAACATCAGACCATTGCTATGTTCCATGAATGAAGTTAGACATACCAATACCATTCACATGACATAATTTTTTAAGAAATTGAAGTGATCACACATTTATTAGAAAAATCTTCAAATCAGGAATAGGGTTACCAACCTCTGCAGCCATTCGAGCCCATTTATTTCCCATTGTAGCATGGAGTTCAATGATGCGGTTCTCTTCCTCTGGAGTGAACGCACACTTCTTCAGATCTGGTCGTAGGTGATTAGCCCATCGCAGACGACAGCTTTTTCCACATCGGAAGAGCCCTGAGTGCTTCTGGACAGCATTCCAATTCCCCTCTCCATGCTTCTTGACATAGTCTATCAAAATAGCATCTTCTGCAGAGGTCCACGGGCCTTTTTTCAAAGGGATCATTCCACCCATCATCTCCCCACCATTAGCTTCATCAGCTGCAGGTGAATCTCGACAATCCTTGGATCTCTTACTGTCCTCGCTCCCATTCATCATGCTGCTCATCTCATGAATATGTCTGAACAAATGAACAATGACGATTTAAAAAAAGCTCAAAACAGGTCATTTCAAATCAGAAAAATGTAACTACCATAAAGAGCGAATCAAAGAGGAGAATAAATTGCTGTTTTTGGACGCAACGTAGAGGATAAAACATAAGGTGAAGTACAGACAATAATGTACACTAATAAACATTTATTGATAAGCTTGATTCAACACAGTTACATGCACGCACATGCAATCCAAGCAAATTTTTGCAGATTACGAAACACTTTCAGTCAAAACCAAAAAGCTTTAATCCGAGCCTATGAGATATTATTGACTACACTTATGAGACAACTTTGCGAAGATTCTCTACACGAAACCCTCGTTTGTTGAGGAGTGGAATTAATACATTTGGCCACCCCTTTCACCCTATTCAATTTCCAGAAAATTCCAAGTCCATTACAGCACAAAGCTCACTTATTTAGACTACTTCAACATATCTATCCTTTAATTGGCTATTCACATTATTACCACAAACAAATAAAAAAAGACCTAAATAGTATTACCACAAACAGATAAAAAAAAAAGAAGTAAAATGGCATATGGTTGAGAGCTCTTTTACCTGCACTCAGGTGAAGGTTGACAAGGTTTAAGGATCAGACACTCATCAATCCTACTAATACCCTATGATCTCGCAAAATCTAACACCGCAAAACCATCCAGTCTAAAACTTAAATGTAACTATGAAAAAAAAAAAAACCCTTAAAACTGTTAAAAAAAATTTTTGAGGAGAAACAAACCACAATCTGATGACACAAATAAAACTAAGAAAATTCTTTAAAACTCAAAAAATTTCTTGTGAAGTAATTAATGCTGAAATCGTAACAAAAATGATGGGATCACAGTTCAACAACAAAACAGAAGGGTTAGAACTTAAAATAAAAAGAGACAGAAATGGGAGCTAGAAATAACAGGATTTAATCAAACTCGATAAACCCTGGAATTACAGCTCTACATTTAGAGAAAGAAGCAATCAAAACAGTGAAAACAAAACATGAAAGTACACGATACCCAGATCCATTAAAGCAAAACCCATACCATAAAACTCTACAACACATCTAAACCAAGTCTGGAGGCTGAAAACAGAAGAGGATTTTGTATCTTTTTCTTGAAATAAAGAACAGAGTGAAGTAGAAAAATGGGTTTAAAGAAAGAAAAGGAAGCCCAATTTATTTAGACAAATTAGATGGCTTAAAATGAGGAAATATAGGAGAGATTCAAAATAAATATCTCTCTCTTTTCTTAAAAACAATAAAATAAAATCCAGCTTTTCTTTCTCTTCACTGTTCTTCAGAGAGAGAGAGAGAGGGAGAGGGAGTGTTTGTATCTTTGCTCATAAGGTTTTATATAAAAGGCATGAAAGAGGGAGGACCCACCTAATCTTTACTTATATTAATTATCAATCAATCATTATGAGATTATTAATTAATTTTGATAGCTTTCGATATTAATGAACAGTTCATCTATCATTGCATTGATAGAAGTCAGCCAAGTATTAGTAGTATGCCCACTTATTTCTTTTCTTTAACAATTAAGCAAGTAATAGCAGTTCTATTAGAAACGGAACTCCATTTTTTCCCATTTCAAAATTAAATAAATAAAGATAAGAAAAAGATGAAGACCACCAGTAATGAAACTTCTTTATATATATACTAGACACTTGACCCGCGCGATGCCGCGGGTTATTTTTTTTGCATAAAAAATATTAAAACAAATAAAAATTTAAAAATTTTGGGTTTTTCTGCAAAGTTATACCAAAAAAACTTGGGTTTGGCTGCAACGTCTAACCTAAAAGTAATATTTATAATATTAATAATAAAATTAAACTTGCATGACCCAAGTTTAAGTGAGCCTGACTGCAACACCGGACCCAAGAATATTGGATGTGGGTCTAGATATAAGGTCGTGTCATAAAAGTGTGATAATTAAATAGATTGATTAAAAAAAACAAAGAAAAAAAATCAACAGAAAGGAAAAAACTAATGAAGAAAAAGAAAAAAAATTGAATTAATTGGGTTAACCCTTTAAACCAGGTTATCCCGTAAAACCTGGGATTCACATCATGAAAGTTTGATAACTAAATAGAAAAAAAATGACGGGTTTACCCAGAATTAACTGGGTTAACCCATCAAACCAAGTTAACCCGTCAAGCCCAGGACACGTGTCATGAAAGTATGAAAGTCTGATAATTAAATAGAAAGAAAATTAACTTTAACAAACTAAACTAAATGAAAAAAAATAATTTGTCAAATCAGGCTAACCCATCAAATCCAAGATCCGTATCATGAAAATCTGATAACTAAATAAAAAAAAATAACATTAACAAACTAAATCAAACAAAAAAAATTCATTAAAAAAATTAAAAAGGAAAAAATAGTTATATATAAATAAATAATACAATATAATATATTTATAATTATAATTATAATATAATAATATAATAATATAATATATTAATAAGTAAATATATTAGTAAAAGGCGTGACATGCCCGCGCGATGCCGCGGGCTTGTGGCATGCTTGTGCATTATTGTGGATTTGTGAAAAAAATCATATAAAAAAAATGTTACCATCCACAATATTTTAAAGGAAAAAACTACAAAGCTATATTCTCAACCAGCTCAATATTAAAAAAAAATCGACAAAAACAATTATAAAAAAAAAAAAAATGAAAAAAAGAAGATGACAATTTTGGAAGAAAAAAAAGCAAAAACAAATAATAAAAAAGAAAAAAAAACATGTGGGGAAAGTTAAAGCTAAATTTTCAACCAGCTAAATATTAAAATCATTTAAGAAAACACTGTAGCAATCTATAGTGTTTTGTGAGGAAATATACAACTATAATTCTCAACCAGCTCAATATTAAAAAAAATCAATAAAGATAATTTTGACAAATATAAAAAAAAACGAAAGGAAAAAAAACATCCATGGAAACACTATAACAATCTATAGTGTTTCATGAGAAAATCTACAGTTGTAATTTTTAACCAGCTCAATATCAAAAACAATAAAAACGACAAAGACCATTTAAAAAAAAACATAACAAAAAAAAGCATATGGAAAACACTGTAGCAATCAACGATGTTTTAAGGAAAAAAAGCTAAATTGTTAGCCGGTTCAGTATGAAAAAAATAAATTTGACAAAAACATATTTGAAAAAAAACATCGACAAAAAAAACATGTGGGAAAACACTGTAGCAAGGAAAAAATCATGTGGGAAAACACTGTAGTAATCTACAGTGTTTTAAATAACTACAAAGCTAAATTCTCAATCAACTTAATATAAAAAAAATCGACAAAGATAATTCTGAAAAAAAAATTATTTAATAAAAAACCATGTAAAGAAACACTGCAGCAATCTAGTGTTTTAAAGAAAAAAAATTAAAAAACTAAATTATCAATCAGCTCAGTAGTAAAAAAATAAAATCAACAAAAAAAATTATGAAAAAAAAATATAAAGAAGAAAGACAATTTTGGGAAAAATTTAAAAAAATAAAAAAAACGTGGGGCAAGCTAAAGCTAAAGCTAAATTCTCAACCAACTCAATATTGAAAAAATAAATTCGACAACGATAATTTAAAAAAAAAACATGTGGGGGAAACACTACAGGCAAACAAAAACCATATAAGGGAAACACTGTAGCAATCCATAGTGTTTTTTTTTTTTTGAAAAAAGCTACAAATCTAAGTTATCAACCAGCTCAATATATAAAAAAAATTGACAAAGACTATTTTTTTTTAAAAAAAAAATTCAATTTTGGGTAAAAAATATGAAAAAAAAAGAAACAAAAGCGAGAAAAAAAACACGTGGGGAAAGCTACAGTGTTTTAAATAAAAAACCAAAAAAACTAAAATTTCAACCAGCTCAATAGCAAAAAAAATAAAATCAACAAAAATAATTCTAAAAAAAACAAAACAAAAAAATAAAAAATGACAATTTTAGGAAAAAAGACAAAGAAATAAAAAAATAAAAAAAAACATGTGGGGAAAGCTAAAGCTATATTATCAGCCAACTCAATATTGAAAAAATTAAGTCAATAAAGATAATTTTTTTAAAAATTATGTGGGGAAACATTGCAGCAAAACAAAAACCATGCAGGGGAAACACTGTAGCAATCCATATTGTTTTTTTTAAAAAAAAAAAACTACAAAGCTAAATTCTCAACCAACTTAATATAAAAAAATAAAATCTACAAAGACCATTTTGAAAAAAAAAGAATAAATAAATCATAAAGAAAAAAAAAACAATGTATGAGAATATTATAGCAATCCACAATGTTTTAAAGAAAAAAGCTACATAGTTAAATTTTCAACCAGCTCAATATTTAAAAAAATTAGTAAAGATAATTTTGAAAAAAAAAAAAAAAGTCAATTTTGGGTAAAAAAAAAAGAAAAAAAACATGTAAAAAAAATGAAGAAGAAACAAAAGTGGGAAAAAAAAAGCTCCAGAAAAAAAAAAAAAAAAAAAAAAAAAAAGGCTACAGAAAAAAAAAAAGCAAAAAAAAAGGAAAAAAAACAGAAAAAAAAACTGCTACAGAAGAGAAAAAAAATTATAATATAATAATATAATTATAATAATAATTATTATATATAATAATAATAATAATAATAATTATTATTATTATTATTATATTAAGTATAATTAAAAGCACAATGTAAATTTTCAAAGCATTTAATACAGAAACATGATGATGTCGCTTTTGTAAGTTAAATATTCTTCAATCTGCTTTGAATAATATAATGATAAGAAAAGGTTGTGGTAAATTGTTAAAGTATTTAAAATATTTAAAATAATATTTCATGCACTACAGATAAGAAAAGAAGACTGAACGGAAAAAGAACAAAAACCAAAAAGTGAACATTTGCAAAGCATTTAAATGAGCAGCAAGCTAAAGCTTTTGCTATTCAAATCATCATGGTCTCATCTTGTCACACAGCACTTCGAAAGAAAATTCTCATCTTGTCACACAGCACTTGGAAAGAAAATTGTTTTGTGGGGAAAGCACAGTACTTTCCCCACGCGTTTTAGAGTTCTGTTAATATATCACTTCTAGCATTGCTTGACTTTCACATTTTTTTATAGAAATGGATTTTGCTGTACTTTTTAAAATTTTGATTTTTTTTCTAGATTTTTTGAATTGTTTTGATGTATTTATATAAAAAATAAATTTAAAACTAAAAAAGATAATATTATTTTGATACATTTTTAAATAAAAAATATTTTAAAAAACAACCGTTTCTACACTATCAAACACTACCTTAATGTAAAAAAAAAAAAAAATGTTTCGAGGCAAGAATATTTTACCATCAAACTATAAAAACAACCAGTTTCACTGTATTCAGAACATAATTTTGAAACTCAATCCGGTTATGAGTTATATACAATAATTGTTTTTATTGTTTTGACTAATTGCTTTTTAAAATCAATAGGTTGAGAGCTGAATTTTGATTAAGTCAGAGCTTGATCAACTAAGTCAACGACTTGAATTGAGTTTTTTTACTAAGTTAATCAAGTTTTTCTCTTTTTTTATTTTGTCTTCAACATGGACCAGAGTCAACTAAATCCTGAATCAATTTACCAAGTTAATGTAAACCCCCGTTCAAAAATGCATTATTGGAAAATAAATTATGGAAATTAAGTGTAAAATAGAAATTATAAGAATGTTAGTGAGGATGTTATAATGATGGGTTAGTGGTTTTTGACAAACAGGTTTGCATGTCTAATGATCTCATGCTTAAGGACAAAGTACTGAAAGAAGCTCATAAGTCTAGGTTGGTAGTGCACCATGGTAGTACTAAAATGTATTGAGACCTTAAGAAGTAATGTTGGTGGACAAATATGAACAAGAAAATTATTGAATTTGTAATAAAGTATGAGGTGGTGAGGTGAGGTAAGTTTGAGTTTTTTTAGATAGAACTCCTTTAACCACAACCCACACCTCGCTAAAAGTTATAAATACCTTTTGACACTTTTGTTTGTGGACCCCGGCAAAAAAATCCAAACTCGTCTCCCCCCACTCTCAAACACACACTTAGTGCTTGTTTGGGAGTGTGGTAAAGGTTGCGTTTCAAAATGTTTTTTACTCAAAAATACATTTAAATAATGATTTAAAGTCGTCATTATGAATTGCTAAATTCGATTGTTAAAGGTTAATCGGGTTAGCCTTTTTGGGGCGACGTCGCTGTGGTTGTAGGGGCAATCAATATGCAAGAATTACATTGGGGTGTAATACAATGTCAGGTTATCATAATGGTGTATAGTTTGTTCGGTTTGGTGGAGAGATGAAGCATTAAATGCTCTGAAAAAATAGTTACCTGAGCAGCCTTTCTAGTATGAAAGGTTGAAGATAATGAACAATAGCCAGACGACAAGTCGTGGCATCTCTCTCTGTTTTTTTTTGTTCTTGTGTTAGTCAAAACAAAATCTTTTTATACCAAAACAAATCATTTTGGTCAAAACATACCATTTCATTTAATTGAAATAACATCGTTTTGATTTTTTTACGGTTTTTATTAGGGATTTGATAAAAGTTCAAATTAATCATTTGACTTTTGATTTCTTTTAATTGCATCCCTAATTGACCTTAAACTTTTAATTTTATGCAATTTTACCCTTGCCGAACTCCAATACCAACCCTAAATTTCAACGCCTTTTTCATTTTGGTCCTTGGTTTTGGGTTTATACAAATTGACCATTAAACTTTCAATTTCACCCCTGTTTTCAAATGAATTGAGTCTCTGAAGTTTAACATCTTTTTCAAAAAGATCCTTAGTTATGAATCTTTTCAATTTAACTATTAATTGATCATAAACTTTGATTTTTCTTGCAATTTTATCCTTGATTTCAATCAATTGACTTCGTAAAAAATTAAGTTTAGTCCTTTAAAATTTCAATATTCTTGATTGAGCCCGAATTGGGATCCTAAACTTATTTTCACCAATTAAGTCCTTAATAAAATTAATTTGACCAATTAAAAGTGTAATTAAGTCCTTACACCTAATTAAATCTTTTAATTTGATCCAAATTAATTCTTTAACAAATTAAACTTTTAATTTGGCCCATGATTAAATCAAATTGGACTATTAGACATCTAATTAAGTTCCTAGATTTAATTTTTATATAGATTCATCCAATAGTTATTTAATTTGACCTTAAATTTGCATTGTATCTTTAGTCCTGGGTACAATGGAGTATGATTAGGCTTATATTTTCATCCAAAATTTTAGCTTGATTCTTCTATATATCTAAAACCTTCCTCGACTTGTTTTTACCAAATTGCTAGTCTTCTTGCTATTATTGCTTTTATTTTGAAAGAAAAAAGGTAAATTTAAGGGGAAAACCTAAAAACAGGTAATGAAAACAAGAATAACCTTTTCCCACAAACATCTCACTCTTAGTTACAATAACCTTATTAAACTGTAAAACAATCCTGAACCCTTTCTTGCTTAAAAGATTAGCAAATACAAGGTTTTTTCTAATCTCAGGAACATTAAACATATTGACTTAAGACAATTTTTTTTCCAAAAGTAAAGTACAACTTAATTGTTTATTTTCCCAAATCTTTGGCATAATTATGGTCGTGCATCAAGACCTCTTCAAGTTTCTTTAATTCTTGAACCATGTTTTGTTTTTGCAAATATAAATTGTTGCACCAAAATCTAACAACTAATTTGAAGTTTTAACAGCTCTGGTTGCCATATTTAATTTAGTAATCACTCCAATTTGAATGTGTTGAAACCATGGCAACTAACTCTTTGACTCTGTCTTTTTCAATCTTATTCACTTTGAAAGAACTACATTTCTTGTTGAAATTCTTGAATCTGCACTCTTTTATATAGTGCCATTTATGTCTACAATGGAAACAAATCATATGCTTCTTGTTAATATCATGTTGCTTGATGTTAGTGCTGTGTTTCTTCTTGATTTTTTGTTTTATACTATTAGATTGTTTTGAGTTATTGTCAAACTAGTTTCACTAATCAAATTCACTTTAGAATTTATTGCTTGCAATTCACGTATACGAGATTGAACTTCAATTTACAAGTGTGTTTGAAACTATTCAAATGTATAATTGTTTGTTGAATGTAATATTTTCTTCCTATATTCATTCTAGGATGGAGAAAGTTTTGATAAACAACCTTTACTTAAAGTAAATCAAGAACTTTGATATTCAAATCATTAAGTTTTGATATCAACATTTGAATTTCATGGACTTGATTCATGATTGGATAAAATAATTAGAACCAGATTTTTCCTACTTGTAATGTGTCTCCAAGGCAACCTAAATTTCTTTTGGTGACTTTAATTTGGAGAAGATGTCATAAAGTTGAATAGTCAGAGTATTTAGAATATGCTCTCGATAAAATACTTCATCTTCTTCACATTTCAGTCTTAATAACAGCAGATTCATGTTCTTGTGATTCAATTAGTGCCGGTAGATTTGGGTTAAAAATATGATCTAGTTGATTTTTGACATCCTTAACGACCTTAACGATTAAATTCAAATTTGTCTCCATTAGATAAACACCTTAAAATTGTAAATAAATTTCTTAATATGAAAAAAAATAAAGAGTTGGCTTAGAGGCATTGAATCACTATCTTTAAAGGTGACAGAGACAACACCTTCCTGATTCAACTAAATTCTCTAAACCTTTAAAAAATAAAAAGAGAAAATAAATAGAAGAAAATATATATATATATTTTTTTTGTATATGTGTCCGTAACATGTTTATTAAATTTGAAACATTATATTTGTTAATATTATAACTGCTAATCAAACTATATTAAGTCAAACAGTTACAAATTTTTCAAAATATTATAAATTTTTTTATGGAATTAAGAAAGAATCTCAGCCACCACTTCCTTTCTTTTCTCCAAAATTGCCTGGAGGCTTTGAATAACTGCTCCAATAGCCATTCTCATAAACGTGGTGTTGGCTGCTTTGGTCATCAACACCCACAAAGCTAGTCATCTCCTCAGAGGTAGTGCGTTTTTTGGCTCACAATGTGGGAAACTCTATGTTCTGAAATTTGGGTCAGCCTCGCCATTTCTCTTGCCCAGCCTCTCATGCAGCTCAATGGAGCTTCGCATTCTTGGATGGATGCCAATTTCTTGATAAACGCCGCCGCTTACGGGCAATCGAGTCCTATGCATCACCTTTCGTTTAGTGGCGAGGATGTCTGACCTAGTACCAGTAGTTTTGTCCTTCTTGGCACTTATTTGGGTCTTGTAAGAGCTTGGTTTTTCTGCCCAGAACTTATGATCTGTGATGCTCCAAGTCGCTTTGTGCAAAATGCAGATATATATATTTTTTTTTTTGGATTCGAGGAAACTCATTTTTCAGAAAAGCATATTTTGTGGATTCAGATAATCGAGTAAAACTCGGGTTGTCTAAAATACAGACATGAATAACTGGACGTTGGAATAGTGCAAGATCAATCTCGAGGATGTTAGAGCTTGACATGAACCAAAATCGCAGAATAAGCAGATCTTCATATTCCAACTATGAGTAACAGATATCTAATTTGGCCTTGACTCAAAATGAAGAAATAATTTCTCCACCTTCACTTGTGTATCCAATGTAAGAACTTCAGAGATTTTTTTTTTTTTTTGTTATCAAGAGAGTATTTGAATTCAAGATTTTTTTAAGAAGATGGAACTGTTAGATACATTAGACACATTCGGGCAGCTGGACAAACAAGTTAAAGATCAATTGTCTGAGAGGAGACTCAACAACTTCCATTAACAATAGAAAGTTGTTGACCAGATAGGTTGAGTGAGTAGAAGTTGATGGATATTGAAAAAGACATTGATGGTCCTAATAGATTTCAACATGCAGATTGTGATATGATAAGGATAGAGATGACAATTTTACTCAAAACCTAACATGGATTACTAAGAAATTTTACATCCAATCACGTTAGATATAAAACAAAAAATAATAAAAATAAGAGACCAATTCTAAGAGATAAAAACAAATTAAGAGTTGTTTTGAAAATTTAGAATGTGAAGTGTGAAAAATAAGGTGAAGAAAATAAATAAATAATAATAATAAAAAAAAATTATTGACATCAAATCAAATATTTATTGACCGTATGCATCAATATGGAGAGATCATCAAAACAATTTGAACGTTGTCTCAAAAGTTGGTGTTTGGCTGCCATGGGATGCAACATGCATTGCTTGAAAAGCACGGTTGATACCTATGTGTTAATGCATGCAATGCACATATCACCGGCTTGTTTTAATAATATTTATATTTATTAAATTATTAAATAACCTTTAAATAAATATGATTATAAGTTTTAATTTTAATGATATTTAGTCATTTAACTGTTTAAAAAAAAATATGAAAAAAAAATCTTAACACAAGCTTTAATTTTTTTTGTTTGTTTTTAGAAATAATTTAGTTATTTTATAGTGGTAATAAAATATTAAAAAAATTAATTTATCTTTAATTAATTTAAAAATAATAAATAGATCTCATATTTTTTTTATTACCCTAATAAAAAAGTTAACTGATTTTATTAAAAAACAAAGAATAATTATTAAACTATTTTGATCCAAAATGAAATAATTATAGGTTAATAACCTGCTTGTTATTTAGTTTTAAAAGCTTTTTTAAATTAAATTGAAATTTTTCTATTTTTTTTAAATTAATATATTTTTGATGTTTTTAGATTATTTTAATGTATTGATATCAAAAATAATTTTTTTAAAATAAAAAATATTAATTTAATATATTTCCAAGTAAACAACATTTAAAAAATAACCATTATCACTTTTAAATATCTCGAAATTAATAGATAGATGATTTTTAGTTTTTGTTTTTAATTTTAATTTTATAAAATTTTAAAACTCATTTTATATATATAAAAAAAACAGTAAAAGGTGAAATGAAAAAAGAAGAAAAGAGTGTAGTAAGAAACCGATTCCCCATGTTTTGCTCTGTTATTCCCAAAGCCGATCCTCCCTTTTCCACAGACACAGACTCTCTCTCCCCCAACCAAACCCTAAAAACTTGATTCCTCTCTCTCGAAGAGCAGAGGAGCTGAAATCAAAATCACCACTATCTCCTACCATGGCTGCACAGGCATGGCTATGGACAAGTTTAACGGTTGCGTTGACTTTTATTTTGACAGTGGTCAATGGTAACTCAGAAGGAGATGCTTTGTTCACACTAAGAAAGAGCTTATCGGATCCGGATAATGTCCTCCAGAGCTGGGATCCGACTCTTGTTAACCCTTGTACTTGGTTTCACATCACTTGCAACCAGGATAATCGCGTCACTCGCCTGTAAGATCTGTTGTGCTCTTTAAGGATTTGTGTTTTCTTTTTTTTTTCTTTTTAGTTTTAGGGTTTGTATTTGTTTTTCTTTTTTGATACCTGGGGTTTTTTTTTAGGGCTTTTTGTTTGAAAGTTCTACGTTTTGGTTGAGTTTTTGTGGGATTTTTGTAGGGTTTTTTTTTTAAAAAAAAAATTCAAGAAGAAGATATGTGTCCAAGTTGTTGAGAGTATGTTTACTTCATAGCTTTATAAATTTGCGTGGAATCTTCAGTAGTGTTGAAAATTGAAGAAAGTATTCTGTTTTATCGGGTGTGAGGTTATAGTCATGGTTTCCTTTCTTTGCTCTTTGATAATTTGATATTAATTTATAGGATACTTTTGCATAATATGTAGGTAAGATGACTTAGTTCAGGTCTTTGAAGACTGGCTTTGTGAATTTCATTTATGCTTGAGCAACTAATTGCTAAGATGAGGGGAAAAAATGTTAAAAAATTACTGATAATGGCATTTATAAGTTTGAGAGAAGTGTTGGATCCTTCACGCCATGTTTAAAAAGCACATGTATCTAATATGCAGAAGCATGGGATTCTCTTATTGTGTATTGTGAAATAATTTTTTTCTTATGCTGTTTTGGTGGAAGGGAGAAATGCTACATTTGGTGCCACTTCACTCAAATATACGTGCTTAAGCAGTCAGAAATTATGGGATTTTTGTGGCTTCTATGCTGCATTTTTTTTTTTTTGGTGCTTGTCATGTTAGGCTATTAATTTTATTTTCTGGTCTCTTTAATTTCTTAGTTGATCAGCTTTCATGTCCTTTTCTATTGTTTTATTAAAGCAGTCATTTTATCATTCATGTCGTTTAACAGTTATTGACTTATTGATTGTTTCCTTTATAAAAAGAGCAAGAAATATTTTACACTTCAGTAATTGTTTTATTAAAGCACCTCTCATTTAATGGTTACAATTACAATAAAAATTATCTCATTGTCTATATAAAGCATCACTGTTTTGGGAGAACACCTTGTTCTATCCTGTCATATGTTTGTCATGTGTCAAATTCTGATTAGGATGCCATGTTTTCTGATTTACAGCCTTTGATGTATTCTGTTCTTTTGCTTTTTAGTGGTTTTTGGGCAATGATTGCTCCATTATATAGAATTTCCTTAATTAGCATAAAATATGCTGTCTTTTTTCCTCATGTTTATTAACTATTTCAACCAGTCTTTAGAATTATTGTGTAACATTCCTTTCATATCTCATGTTGCTACAGGGACTTGGGAAACTCAAATCTATCTGGACATCTAGTACCTGAACTTGGAAAGCTAGAGCATTTGCAATACCTGTATGTTGTCCCACCTTTATTTCGCCTTGATAGTATTTGCGAGTTATCAGAATGGTTTCTACTTTTGGTTTCTCTTTAATTTGGGATCAGTGGCCCCTGTTGGTCTACATGTGCATATTGTTCAAGGATGTGGAGTTACTTGCTTTTGTTGTATGGGTTTTGCCTGCTTACATGAAACCTCTCTCATCATTCCTGGTGTAGGGAACTTTATAAAAACAACATTCAAGGAACTATCCCCAGTGAGCTAGGAAGCTTGAAGAGCCTTATTAGCTTGGACTTGTATAACAACAACATTTCAGGGACCATTCCTCCTTCCCTGGGGAGGTTGAAGTCTCTTGTCTTTCTGTGAGTATAAGGAACTCTAACATTATTTATGATTGAAATGTTTCAAGGATTTTCTTTTTCTCTATCTCCCTCTTGGTTTGAAAGTTTGGTACATTTGCTTTCCAAATTCACTAGTTTGTCTTGGATACTCTCTCTCTCTCTCTCTCTCTCTCTCTACACACACACACACACAAACACAGAGTTTCATACATGTATACTTGCTCTGGTTCATAGTTTGTGGAATTGTAAGATACATTGTCCCTCATTTCTCTCATCATGGTTTTTTTTGGCAGACGACTTAATGACAACCGATTAACTGGATCAATCCCAGGGAACTTTCCAATGTTTCAAGCCTCAAAGTTGTGTAAGGACTTCCCTTTTGTTTTGTTTTGGATAAAAGAAGGATTTCTTGGCTTGAAAAGAAGATTTATTGATAATCATTTAAGGATTTCTTGAAAGCACTCTGTCTACTACTGTTTATTCCCTTAAGAAAAATGTTCCTAGAAAACCCTAGCATTCATCTTCGTGCAACCACACCCATTAGCTAAAAAAAAAATGAATTGCTTTTGTTAGTTTTCTCCACTTACAAAATCCTCAAAAGAAACCAATATCAGGACTGTCCATGATTCACCATACACTTGAGAGGGAAAAATAACCCTGAGCCACATGTTCTGAGCTGTTGAACAGAGTAAGAAAAGATGTAATGTGAAAGTCATCACTGTGGTGGAACATAACAAAAATGTTAGGTGAAAAAGCCGAGTGGCTTCCTTATATTGAACAAAACCCATCCTAAGTTATTTCTTGAAAAATAAATGCTAACTAATTCCTAGATTTTTCTAGGAATTTTTTCATGAATATGTTTATTTATGTGCTTCTGGTAGTCAGGTTAAATGGTCAGAAACTTAAAGCAGTTAACTATCTTTCCTGTATCTCCAGGGATGTCTCAAACAATGATTTATGTGGGACGATTCCTACCAGTGGACCTTTTGAACACATCCCTTTGAACAAGTAGGCTTTCTTACTTTTATTTATTGCCCTTTTCTAAAGATGTAAATCTTGCTTTTCGTTTCTGGGTTCCTCCACTTCATGATGCTTGATGTGTGTACTGGATATTCACTTGCATTTCTGTTGTTTCCTGCTTAGGCACCACTTTTTCTTTTTTCTTCGAAATAATAGAGAGTTTGATTTAGTAGAAAGCCCTGTTTTAAAACCTTGTTGGGCATCTCATTCTCTATTGATTGTAATGGTCCCTATGTGGTACTTGTGGACCTTAGTGTGATGCTAGGTTCTTTCGTTCCTTATCTTTTCCTCAGAGTTTTAGATCTTATGAAAATAGTGCTTGATATTCAAAACCCAACAACAAAAACCAAGCCTTAATCCCAAACTAGTTGTGGTCAGCCATATGGAACCTTCTATGCCTCGATCGTAAGCCTTGAAAATCAAATTTTTCCTAAATTCTCCAGTGTTTATTTAAATTCTCTGCCAAAGTTCAGATCTTCACATCCAACTCTATTTTTTTTCCCGTGTGTCGGTGCTGGAGAATTTAAAACCATATCATTGGTTACTGTTAGAACTACATTGCATTATATGATGCTTGGTTTATGCTACTGTCAATTTTAATGGATGTTTGAGCTTTTCAAGTGCTTCTCTTCAAACCAGCAGCATTAAAAGCTGCTGGTTTGTGTGTTGCGAATTGGATACTACCTGGAAGCAAGATAGGCATGATTATCATATTCTGTTTTCTGCCTATATCTGTATTAGCGCATGTCAGTTATAAGATGGAAGGGTGACTTGCATAAATTAATTGCTTTTAGCCTTGGATGTAATATTTGTGCGATCAAGTGTGCATGTGTTTGAACCCTGTATATAATTTATGTCTGAACAAGTGAAGAAGCATGTATAAAAGAAGAAATTGCAAATATTTTTCCTGTGGGTAAACGAAGTAATCCTTAATTTTGCTCATAGCTTTGAGAATAATCCTCGACTGGAAGGTCCAGAGTTGCTGGGACTTGCGAGTTATGACACAAACTGCTCATGAAGAGAGAGACCAATGCTGCAGAATGCCAACTGTCTT
The DNA here is from genome assembly GCA_964019445.1 of Populus tremula. NCBI lineage: Eukaryota > Viridiplantae > Streptophyta > Magnoliopsida > Malpighiales > Salicaceae > Populus > Populus tremula. The sequence goes on from CAXHTJ010001007.1 coordinate 61,222, forward strand.
GAATCAAAACTTCACAAAAATTGTAAGCGCATTATCTCACGCTCTCACAGTGTGAAGGGATTCGCAAAATGCAATCCCTGGTATAATTATCTGTAAATCTTATGTTACTGCTTAATTTCTTAGCATTTGTAACTGCATTGTTGTGTGTTTTAAGGTCTTCAAAACAGGAATTTGTAGAGTACCTAATTTGTGTTAACTTATTTTTTATTTTGTTATAAAGGGGGTACTAATATTAGTTGGAGTATACACTCTTCATTTAGTGTGCTATAAATCGGATGACACTGCTTCATTTTTCAGCATGTGTGACTGCATTATTTCGCCCCTTCTAAGATCCATTCCAAGAATGCAAATACTTAATTTAAGCATATAGCTAAGGCTTCTGGGTTTTTATTTGCTTTCCTTTTCTGTTTACATATGCCTCGTATGCAAATTCATACTATTTTACATTGAATTTTCTTCTTAATAGATTTTACGGTTCAAATTATTGTAGTATTTGTAATTTTGACTTGGTTTTGACCTCTTTTCTTCTTCTTATTCTATTACACAAAGAATGATAGAATCCACCATTCTATACTCAATTCACTTAAATCAGTCATGTAATTATTGACATTCATATTAAAATTGATATGATAGTTTAAAATAATATATAAAAATAGCATTGAAAATCATATCAAATTTAATATATGATTATCAATGAATAATATAACTGAGTACGAAGCGTTGAAACTATCTAGCAAGGAAGCTATTTTTGAACAGTAACGGCATTTTGATGGGCAAAATACCTTAATATATGTCATAATGTACTGGTTCTTAAATGAGTAATCAGTTCTGTGTGTGTGATCACAATTTACAAGCTAAATAAAGTGTTTTGAACAAACCGGAAAAAAAATAAAATTATTAAGTATATTATTTAATTTTCTAAACAAGTTATGAATAAAAATAAATAAGAAAACAAATATAATCTTTTAAAAACCCTCTGTATAAAAAAAACATATAAAAGCGTCAGGTTTATTAATGCATGACCCTTATTAATTCTCTTAATTATAATATATAATATGCTCAATATAAGTAAGATTTTAATGATATATATTTATTAAATTATAAAGAAAAATAATGTTATATGAGTCAGGTGAATTAATGTAAGATGTGACTCACATGAATGAAATAATGAGCTCTTAAAAATTTAATAATTATTAATATTAAAATTTTATTGATTATAAGTAGTTTTTTTATTTAATAATAGCATACTTGATAGATGTATAATATAAGAGTCTATTAAGAAAACTGAACGGATCATCGCTATCTTCCCTATAAATATATGTTTTATTTTATAAAAAATTCATGTTAAAGAATCGACGGTAGAAAAGAAACATAATTTCCCCCCATCAAATCACATTCAAGATTTCAATCTCTCACATGACTTGCTATGGATACAAGATATTGTCTAATAATAATAATAATTAATCACACGCTTCGTTTTAATTAATTCTCATACTCATTTTCTTTTTCTTTTTGAGAACGATCAATCTTCAGACCCTACCTATCAATGGAAGAGGGCATCATGGGTGTTCCCAGGCGGTGGCGGCTCATTACAGCAACTCCTCTCTCAGGCGGTGCGCAGTGTAACAGGACATGAGCAATTGGGCTCCCTACAGAATAAGAATTGCCAGTGCCACTGCTGCTCCGGCTTCTCTCAACTTGGCCAATGGGGTAAGTACGGCAGCAAAAACTAAAAAGATTTTGATTCTCTTTCACTTGCACAGCACCGTAACCCCTTCGGCTGCTTGATGGTAAAGGAATTTTGAAATCTTAAACAATGCTACTATTGTTTTATCATATGCTACTAATATTTTTTTTGCTTAATTTAGATTTAAATTAATTTAAATAGATTAATTAAAAATATGTTTGGGATGCCAATCTTTACTATTCTTCAATTTCAATTGAAATTCATTAATTAAAACATATTAACTAAAAATATTTTAGGATATCATTTAGTAAAATATCATTTAATTTTTACTCTTTTTTTTTGTTTTTTAATAAGATGCTTTATATCTTTTCACCTTAAAGATTTTTTCTCATTTCCAAAAAAATCGATCACTTTAGCTAGATTAAGGGGTTTTAATTCAAGAGATTTTTTTTTTTTTATCTTATTTCGAATCATTCAAAATTTTTATATGTTCTATTGCTTTTGATTTTTATTAAATGAATAACATGGAGAGGAATTATATTTTTTTGTTAGAATTAAAAATATTAATACATTATCAGAAAATTAATAAATATAAACAAACACATCAACATAAATATTTTGTCAGTAAATTGCGGTGAATTTTTCTGATTGAATATACCATCGCAATAGCCATTAATAAATATTGATAAAAATATTCTTTTGATATATACTAAGGGAATTATAGTAATAAAAAAATAAATATAAAAAAGCTAAAAAATATAATAATGTGTCATTTTTACAGACAAAATTACCTACATTTTTAAATCCATCGGTAAATCCATCTATAATATTTAATTTATAATCTGACGATCAATTCTCCTCTCTCTCTTCAATTTCTTCCTCTTCCTTCATTTTTCTCTGTAACAAACACCACACTCTCTCTCAATTTTATCACAAATCAACATCTCACTACAAATCCAGCTACTTCAACACTTAATTTATTAACATCTGATTCAAATTTTATTGATAATTTTTTATTTTAAGTAAGCAAAACAATTTATTTTTTTATTTGAACTCAATTTTAAAATTTTATTTTTTTATAATATATTTTTACAGTATATATATTTTGTTTGGATATTTACTTGTTTTATAGTTTTTTTCCATAAAAAATTGTTGTATAAATGTATGATATGTAAATGTTAGGTTTTATCTGAAATTTTATAAAATTATATTTGTTTATAAATTGATGAAATTTAATTTGAAACAATATACTTAATTTTTTTTAAAGAAATAATATCTTTATCTCAACTTTTCAACTTAATTTTGAATTAAAATTAACATATTATTATTTACTAGAGCATATAATTCTTGATTTATTTAATACATAAATTTTTTAGTTTGCAGTTAAGATTTTTCTTGATAATAAAAAACCCTTTAACACCCATATCATGCGGCGTTGCATAAAGAATCAAACTGATTTTTTTTTTTAATAAAATACTTTAAGCAAAAGAAACACATTCTTAAACCCAACTTGATACTGGATTTCACCTCCCATTGTGCACTTGCAGAAGATAAAGGAACAACAGGAGCTATTGACGTCATCCATACAATACGGTTTCAATCCTATTGTTAATTATTATTATTATTATTCTTATAATGGGCTATGGTTTTATGCTGCTTATATTACCATATGAAATTAATAATATCTACCATTAATTTTGCAACTCTTGCTTGTTGGACCATAAGACTGAGCAGCATTTAAGTGAAAAGGTAAATGAACAGCAAAAGCTTCAATGCACTGCTCTAGAAAAATTTGAAAAGAGGATATGCTTGAATAGAAACGACGGGTTCAAATTGCTTGCATGTATACACTAACTCGAATTCATTCCAAAATTTTTAAGAACAAGACAGCAACTTTGGCCCAGTTGAAGTACATAAACAAAAGCTGCATCTGCTTGATCATGAAACTATGCTTGAAAAATAATGTCATAAAATGGGAAGAGGAAGAAAATGCGTCAAAGACGGTTTGCAGACTGAAAGATGAAGACTGCATAAATATTACAGCTACATTTGTTTTTGTGGTTCAACGTGGTGTCATCTGTGTTTTGTCCTAGCCATAAATTTAAAAGTGTTTGGTTGGTTAACATAGCATAATTGTGCATAACTTTTTTTAAACCTATTTTTTCCAATCACAACCGCAAAAACTATCACAAAGCCAAACACACGGTTTTGCAGATGGTGTTCCAAAAGATGAATATGAAACTCAGCTCTAAATAACACAATAGCAAGAATAAAGGAATTTACAATGTACACAAATGACTAGAAACAACAACAAGCATGACACCGGGCTTTTCTGTAATAAATATAACATACACCACATGCAATAACAGCATGGGAATCTACAGTGCTATTTCTGGCACCTGAGGTGATTTAGATTCTGCATACATATCAAAATTTCATAGTCCATCGGAGCTCCCCTTGAATGAAATATACATGTATGGATGTTGCAGAACCATACCTTGGAGGGTAAATTCAGCACCAGCGAAACTGCATCTCAAGATCTGCATGAAGGTAGAGTGATGCCGCCACAACAAGCAGCAATTATTATGTACAGCAACAAGACAATCAAGCATGTCAGCAGGGCCCTGTCATGTAAACATAAAATTTCTGCTCACTTAATGTACCAGTCAATTGCTAGTAATTTAAGCCATTTCTACAGCGCCATAAGAATTGATACTTGAAGATTTGGGTTTTTTGCCCAATTCTACTGAAAAAATGAAGAAATAGGAAGATCACTTGCTTAAAAATCCATGCCAACCTTTACAATACGTACTACATATAGAATAAGCAAATATAGTAACCATCTATTACTATTGATATGTAAGATGTCACTAAATCTATTTTGCATCCACCGACCAAGTTCTGACATGGTTCCCAGAAATAATCTATCCAAAGGTTTATGTTGGATGCTCTAACAGTTCCAATCAAGTTAATTTAGACATCATGGCAACATCATCGAGATTGAAGTATTTAAATATCAGCATCTTTCTTAGTAGACGAGCCTGGAGTGGCATAATGGACATTGTAAATGGAGAATATATGAGTGCCTTATTTGAGTTTCTAAAATCTTGCACACCCATTAAAAAAAGGTCCTTTTTTTAAAATCAGGCCCTTTTTTTTAAATCTTTATCTTTAAAAGCATATGGATTTTTTGCATCTGGTGATGGAAACGAGCTAATGTTATCCCCAACTGAGGGGTCCTTCTACCCTTTTCTACTTCACTTTTTCTCGCCTAAGACTGCCCTTTTCCCTAGAAAACTCCAGGGTACTCCTATTTAGAAATTTAAATATGATCTATGCAATTTCGAATCAAAATAAGAAAAAACTTTAGCATCAATGAACCAAAAATTAAAAATTAAGTGGTGATAGAAAATCATAGGGTCTTACAAGAGCTTGGCATTTTTCATCCAAAGAGCTCTTCGCAGGCGCTTGGACTGTTTCTTGAAGTGAAATGCACCATCTTGCATTGTAGCAGTTTTGTCAATGAGAAGCTCAATTCGGTCACCTCTTTCGAGTATTTTTTCAATGTTTTCTACCATGATAGTACGGATCTGCACACACTTTTCCAGCACTTGTGAGTATAAAATGAATGAGGAAAAAAAATAAATTCCAAACTGCCACCACTTCCCACTCACCCCCCAGAAAAAAGTAAAAAGAGATTCTAACATTGCACAAGCCCAAGAAGCAAAAGACATGGTCATTACCTTCAAGAGCCCTAAATAACCTTTAATTATTTTTTTCCTGAACAATCTCTAGATAAACTAAAAGGCTACAATCATCTGGAACAAAATATGGTGTGATGCATGAGCAAATTAGGAAAACCAATTGACAGCAAGTTTGCAATTAAGGCTGTTCATTTAAATATTTTTAAAACTATAAAATTAACTTCTATTTCTTAGAACATTTATTTGAAAAGAGAATACAACTCATAATTTGAAAGGTCAAATAAATTGAGGATAAAGGATGTTAATGAGAAGCAGTTCTGTAAGCAAAGTGGTTCAGGAAAAAATAACATGCGGCAGTGGAAGAGAACTCTTTATGTCAATCTCTTCTGAGAAATCATATGTATGTGATTGTTTTCATTTACTTATTTTATTTATCAGGATTAAGATAAGTTTAGCATCATTCCATAGAAAATAGACCATACTATGCCAGAGGCACAAGGCTGGAGAAAAAAAAGGTAAACTCTTGCTTTGTTGTATTTGGTTTGGTTCTTACTCTACTTGACGAATCTTAGAATTTCTTTTTAGACAGCTGGAAGCCTTTGACCTGGATCAACTGCTCAAAGGCACAAACTTTAGCTTAACTTAAGCACATTGACTAGTGATAAACAGTGCAATATTAAGAAAAATTGATGTTTCCATGATTTCGAAGTGTTTTATAGATAAATTGAATTTATTGTGAAAACAAACTGAATGTAGTGATGCTATTAAGTAACTACCAGTCTTTCAAACGAGTGTCCACAAACAGTCATTCTTTATTAGCCCCTGTAACAACTATCCATCATTAGCACTAGAAACTTAGTAAATAACCTGAGAAGGTGCTAGACTTCAAAGTGAAATAGGTGATCATTTTTGTGCACTTTAAGAATCAGCAATAGGTAGAGGTATATAAAAAAAGGCCAGCTCAATCATGCTGCCATGCTGAATACGAGTTAAAAAAGATAATGCTCAACAAATGAGCAAGGAACGACTGTATTCTCCTCCTCTTTTGGGTTCAAGCCAGTTTCTTGGAGGATTGTTGTGCTTGATGTATTCTCTTTGATGCAATCACGAGAATGGCATCCTCTTTGCGGCAGTATTTCGTTAAAATGAATTGTTTGCCATGATATTTGGTAAAGAAGTTGAACAAGAAAAATAATAAAAGGTGAATTTGCGAAAGAAGAGAAGATACTTGCCTCGCCAACTTCACCTCTTACACGACTGAGAGTATCAGCACTAGGGTTGCTGGAGAAAAACTCCATTTGCTGATGCAAAACCCTAGAAAACTCATCATTCACTGCATAAGCAGGTGCATAGTGGGCAACTCGTCCATAATTTTTCATGAACCTCATCTGAATGTCCTCCAAGTAGGAAAATGGAATTCTCCCTGTGTCAACCCACAAACTAACACATTATAACATATCAAGATAATAATAATTTTCAATCAATCAATCAAATTCCCGCCTAAAGATAAAATCGGATTGCTTTCTTTATAACTAAAGCCAGCACAAAATTATTTCATCTCCCTTCGCGATTCAGTACTTGGAACTAATATCGCCAGTAAATAACAAATAAAATACGTACTGCCGAAGGTGTCGTTGGCCATACAGAGAAAAGTGAGGCCGTCGGATCTAAGTATGTGGAATATGTAACGATCTTGCGAGAAGCAAAGTCTTGAATCAGCTTCCGATGGAAGCTTCTCCAGGATCCTTCTCGCCACCGCCCCCGTGTTTCCGGTCACAGCGCTGAACTCTGACAGCACCACCGTCCCCCGCGCCACAACCGCATAAATAATCGCCATCTCTCCGTCTGGGTATTTTCAATTCGATGGTGGTGGCATGGAAATTAGGTTTTTGATTTTTGGGGGGCTTGACTTCTGGAAGGGAGTGGAGGATCAAAGGGTTGAGCCGGCAAGGTCTGTAGTTATCATCACCGGCAAGTCTACGCGGGGATGTCTTTTGATTGGTGGGGATTTGGTCACACACAGTGCATACAGTGCCTCTGCTACTTCTTATACTGGTTGGTAACCAACAGCTTTTCATTCTCTGCACTTTATTTATTTATATATTTTTGGATTATATGAAGAATAATTAGACTAAACAGTAAACATATTATTACTTTTTTAATATCTTATTTTACTTTTGAGATCCGAACCCTTGATAGGCTGGTGGGCTTCCTTGACCATGGTGGGTGGCTCAATGGTTCATCCACCGATTGACCCAAAATCCCAATTTGAGTCATGATTGGTTCGTGCCTTTGAAAGAGTGGCAGTGGTGGTGGTATTGTGATGTATGCAAGACCTCCGATCAGGATGGCAGTGAACAAGAAGACTGGTTACTTAAAGTTACAGTAGCAGTAGCATCATTTATAACTCGTTTCTCGGGAGCAGCGGCTTGGCTATCTAAGCTCACATGGTGTTTTGCAGATTTCAAATCTAATTTCTAGTAGCAGCGGCTTGACCTCTGATCATCCTTCTTCACTGAGTTCAGGCGAAGAAAATACTTCTGGGCGTGGCTGGCCACTTGTGCAGGCGTTCTCGACACCACTGCATTTCTGCAGTCCGATCAAGAACAGCCTGCCAATAATTGCAAGCACCAACACAAAATTTAGGTCAAATTATTTACTGCGATCACCTGATTTTGTGGGAATTGAAGGTAGAGTATCCTAGGTCATGTATCGACGCTTTTAGTTTCAGCAATAATTTGTTATGTATTCTAGACCTGCTAAAAACTCAAAACTCAGTAATTTCGTTATTGGATTAACTTATGGATAAAATAATAATACATTTTTTTCAAAGATTTAAAAACATATTTCGGTCCTTTTAAAATATATTTTTAATTATCAATTTTAAAATTTAAGCTTAACAAAATTAAGATAAAATCCTTAAAATTTATTTTTTGAGTTATAAATAGTATGCCTTTAAATTAAGGAATTGTTATTCTGACAATACATTTTGTTTTTATTGATGATGGTATATTTTTTTTAATGAAATTTATATACTAAAATTAAATTTATTATTTAATTTCAATTAAAAAGAAATATCCATGTCAGAACAATTCATATCAGTTTCTATATTTTGAACAAGGATGTTTAATGGAAATTCAATAGTTGATGTAACATCTCCATTTCAAAGCCGTTAAATATAATCTGACGTTAAAGAGAATTTAGAATCAGAATTATTTATTTATTTATTATTCATCAGAATTTCTATATTTATACTAAAATTTCAACATAATTTTCTTTATATTTAAAACATTTTAATCATCAAAATCATTCAATTTCAACCCTACAAAGTTCAAAAACACCCCATGATTTAAGTGCGTTTTCAACTTAGTCTTGTATTTTTAATTTCTTCCCTAATTAACCTTCAAATTTCTAATTTATTCAATTTCTTTTCTATTTTCAATTGAATTGGTCCATAAATTCACGCGTTTTTTGCAAAATAAGTCTTGATTATGAATTTTTTTAATTTAGCATTTAATTAACCTCCAAACTTTGATTTTTCTTATAATTTTATCCCTAATTTCATTCAATTGAGTTTGAGAAAATTAAATTTGATCCTCTAAAATTTCAATCTTTGCAATCAAGTCCAAATCAAGCTTCCAAACTTATTTTTTCACCAATTAAGTTCCTAATAAAATTAATTTGACCCATTAAAAATATAATTAAGTCATTGCACCTAATTAATCTTTTAATTTAACCCAATAAATTCTTAAACTTAATTAAACCTTTAAGTAACCCATGATTAAATCAAATTGGCCCATTAAAAATCTAATTAAGGTCTTAGACTTAATTTTTATGTAGATTCATCCAATAATGATTTAATCCAACTTTGAATCTGCATTGTCTTTTTAATCTTGAGTACAATGCGGTGCAATTGGGCTCTTAAGTTTGTTTAAAACTCGAGTTTGGTTCCTCCATACATTTAAAACTCTTCTCAATCTGCTCTTGTCAAGTTATCAGTTTTTTTTAATTTTAAAAGAAAATATAATTTTGAAGAAAACTAAAAAATTGGGTTATGACAGCTTTGTAACATCCAACCAAATATTTTCAAATCACAAACAATCAAGAAAAACAAAAACGAGAGCGAAACAAAAACGAGAGCTAAATTGAAATAAAAAACAACAATGAATACGATAATGAACATAAAAAAAATATAAAAATAAAAACAAAGCCATAATAAAAGTAAACTAAATTAATACTAACACCAACAAATAAAGGAATTTATTGATGATGCAAACTAGTTTAGTAGACATTGATTTGTAATTTCTCAACTAACCTAAACCTCAGGTATGCTTAATATGTCTGAAATTAATATTGAACTAACAATAACCATAATTTGATATGGATTGAAGTGTTTTTATTAAGTCCTAAATTTAATTTTTTATAAACTTGATTTGTGATAGAATAAAAATCTTGAAATTTCAACCTTTTTTAGGCTAGAAGCCTTTTTGAATAGAAACTTGTTTATATATATATATATATATTATTGCCACATATTTAGATTGAGAAGAAAAACAACAAAAAAGTAACATGAAAACTTAAAGATAGAAGCATATAGCCTAATTTTAAAGGTTTACTCTAATATTAACTTATGTGAACCAGAAGGTAAGAGCACTTAAACCCATATACAAGAAAAAACAACCCAATAAAACTAAAATTATATTACAATAAAGACCCCAACCCTATGATTACCTGAACTAATACACCAAAGTTATTGGATGAAAAAGATTCCAACCCCATGATTATAATGAATCAAAAACTAAAAGTATAGAAAGAATGCTAAAAAGATAGTTGATCTTTGATAAGTCTTAGAAAAGTTCAATAAAAAACCTAAAGTATAAACAACCTCTCACACATAAAATATTATTTTGAAATCATAGTTTATAAAAAAAATAACTTAAATACAAAATAAATAACTCTATTTATAATAGATAAAAATATCTTAAACAAGGAATGAAAAATAATAAAAGGGTATTATTCCAAACACGAAAAAGAATTTTAAACCAATTAGGAAGATAATGCAATTTTCATACAATAGCTTATTGATCTTATCATAAATGCTTATTGATGCTTGATCACTATAAAATTTTAATCCTATATATAAAAAAATCATGTAGAATCTTCTGGAAAAATTTAGTCTGATCCAAAGATTAAATATAAAACTATTGTTGTTAGTATAAAACTATATATTAGGAAAAATAAAGTTCAAAACCAACTGAAACTTGTCCATCTCTTAAAGGAATCTATAAACCAAGATGAAACCAAGCCCAAACCACCTCTTATTGTTCCTGACACTTCCCTAACTCCTTCTCATGAGTGGATTTACATTAATTAGAGCTTGATCATCCCTTATTGAAGTCTAAAAGTTTAACCTGACTCAAATATCTTGAATAAGCCCATTGAGTGTCTCTTTAAATCTTCTTGGCTCTTGACCTTGTAATAAGCCTAATTGGCACCTCTATTGGATCATGTGCTATTGTTAGATAATTCTCATCATATGACATTATTGAATTTTTTATTTATTTATGTTATTGAAGTATTTATCAATCCTTATTGAGTGTGCGTCATTGTATCCAATATCTTTAAATGATTGGTCATCATTCAAATGAATTGTTGAGCATATTGATATTAAAAGATTATGGATGCTATTTTTTCATTATGATGTATTCTATGAATTGAACAAAAAATAAAGTTATCCTAGCATGACTTGTGTACTAGTTATCTTTAAATATTATAGAACTTAATGTGCTTTTAAACTTATATATAAATATCATGTGTTATTATTATATGTAGGCAATTTTAATTCTACTCGAAAAAGAGTCTTAGGTGGATTAGAATATCTCACTATCAATTTGGAAGATAAATACTTAGTAAAATAGTTTAGGAATCAGTTTGGCTTGATTATGTAAATTAAAAGCCTTAGTATCTTATCCATCAATGATTTTATTTTATTATTGTGATTTTGTCTAATTTCTATTGTTAATTTCATTACACTTTCATTTATTTCATGCTTTCAAATAATTTAGGACCAATAAATTTTTAATAGCTAATAGGTAGATATTCCTTATGGGAATAATAATCTTACTTATATCACTATTATCATCTTAATTTTAGCAGATTAAAAATTCTACGTCAAAAGAATAAGGTGATGGTCTTTCTCAAGTTACAACTTTTCAACAAGTTTGTGAAAAATATGTTGTTAGTAAATAACATCGAAATAACTTTTCAAAAGAAAAATAATAAAAAGCAAATAAGCCATTGGAGCTTATGCATTCTGATATTTATAAGTTAATAACTCCATTTTCAAATAGAGATAAAAGATATATAATCACCTTTATTGAAGACTATAGTAAAAAAACTTGGGTTTACTTTTTATAGGAAAAATATGTAGAAAGTACTTGTTGAGAATGAAGTTGACAACCAATAAAAGTTATTCGGATAGTTCATAATGGATAATATAACTCATATGAATTTGTAAATTTTTGTGAGACCTATGAAATTAAAAGATAGCTTACAAAAACTTATATATCACAACAAAATAGTGTTTATGAAAATAAAAAACATACTATTATAGATATAGTACGAAGTATCTTAAAAGAGAGTGGCCTGCCAAAAAATATTTGTTTAAAGCAGCAAATTAAAGAATTCATATTTTAAATAGAAGTCTCATACTTGATCTTATAAATATGACATAGAAGGAAGCTTAAAGTGTTCATGACCAATGATAGGTTATCTTAAAATTGCTTATGCCAATACTCTAGACCAAGAGAGGAAAACTTAATGATAAAAGAGAAAAATGCATTTTTCTTAGTATTAGTAATTACTCAAAAGCTTATAAAATGTATAATTTTAACACCAAGAATTTATTATTAGTAGTGATGTTATTTATATGAAGCTAAATTATGGATATAAAGCAATGATAGTATTAAACAAAATATTTTAGTAGATTTAAATGGTGATAATGATTAGAAGATTAAAAATCCTATGAATGATGCACTACAACTAGTAGATAGTCAAAGAACACTTAATAATCAACTATCACAACGCATTAGAAAAAAGCCTATATGAGTGAGTGAGATAATTGGAATTGATCAATCTGATGATTCACTTACTTATTTTGCTCTATTCTCATATTTTGTTCATGGGACTATTAAAGATGTCGTTAAATAAATAAAGTGGCAAAAGAATATGGATAATAAAATTGATATTATTGAGAAAAATAATACTTGGGAGTTAACAAAGCTCTCAAAAAGACAAAAGACCATTGATATGAAATTAATGTATAAGACAAAGTTAAAGGAAAATGGTGAAATTGATAAATATAAAGCATGCCTAATAGCTAAAGGTTGTAAACACGAGGATGACATCAATTACAAAGAAGTTTTTACTCCATTTGCAAGTCATGATACAATTAGATTGATTATCATTTTAACAACTCAAAGTTCATGGCCTATCTTTTAATTGGATGTGAAGTTAATTTTTCTACATAGAGATATTCAAGAACAAGTATTTGTTGATCAACCTTCTAATTATGTAAAATTTAGTAATGATCAGAAAGTATATAGTTGAGAAAAACTCTATATAGGCTAAAACAAGCTCTAAAAGATTGGTATTGTAATATAGATACTTGTTTCTTGAAGGAATAATTTAAAAGATGTTCATATACGCATACACTTTTTATTAAAACTAAAGATAGATGAAATATGCTTTTTGTTTGATTATATGTAAATGATTTGATTTATGATGCAACCATACTATTTAATAGTTTTACCCGTATTTATCTAGTATTTTGTTCATGTTTTCTATATAAAATGCCTTGATAATATTTGTTTTATATTTTAAAGGTATTTTTTGATGTAAGATTTAAAAAGGAGTAATTTGAAGATAAAATTTAGACTATGTTCCAACCCGTGTTGAATATTGACAGATTTGTTCTCTGATACTTGAGTTGTAAAGGTTGAAATGAAGTGATTCTAGTGACATTAGAAAACTAACATCCATACCTTTCAATACATATATGGCAAGAAAAATTAAAAAGAAAGGCATGGAAATTGCTACCTTTAAAAACAAGTCTTATATTCTGTCAATTTTAACCTTTGACCATTCCAACATGAATATCTTGAGTTATAGAAGTCCATTGGATACAAACTCAATTTTGTTGGATTTTAGACTCCAATACCTATCAACTTACCAAATTTTAGCAGAAAAAAAACTCATATGAGAGAGATATGAGTTTTTTAAAACAACCTATAAATTCTGCTAGTAGACAAGTTTTGTGAAGAAACAAGTCCAACTTTCTTAAATGTAAATTGTCTACTTTGAAAATGATTATTTTTATTGTTTTTGGGAGGATATAAATGGATTGACCCTTTGCTTGCTCTATACTATCTTGTTTGTTTAAGTTAGGATAATTAATTTATGTGACCACGACATTGCAACAATTTACATTGGTAATGACGAGACCATGTTTACAAAAATTAAAAGATCTATAATGATTGAGTTTGATATGTTTGAATTTAAGAAGTTATATTATTTTCTCGAATTTTAAGTGGTTCAATCAAATGCGAGAATATTTATTTCTTAAAATAAATAAGTTTGAGAAACATTAGCAAAGTCTCAAATGAAGAATTGCAATTCGGTGAATACACCGAGTTTGATTTGAAACTAAATAAAGATCATAAATGAAAGAAGGTTAATGACAATCTTTACAAGTAGAATATAGAGAGTTTGATGTATTTGACATCAACAAAGTTAGATATATGTATTTAGTAATTTTTATTAGTAGATACATGAAGAATCTAATATAAATTTATCTTTTGATTGCTAAAAGGATAGTTCGGTATTTGAAAGGTACTATAGAGTATGGATTCTTATACAAGAAATAAGAAAAGTCCAATTTAATTGGTTTTAGTGATAATATTTATAAAGGAGATTAAAGTGATAGAAGAAGCATTTATACTTATGTTTTTATGCTTGGTTCAGAAGTTATTTCATGGTATTAAAAAAAGCAATCAATTGTAATTTTATCAACAATGAAAATTGAATTTATGATTGTGATTTTATATGTATGTCAAGCAATATGATTAAAGAAAAATCTTGAAAAACTTAATTTCTAGAGACAATAACTTGGTAATTTTTTCTAATAATAACTCAACAATTAAACTATTCAAAAATCAAGTTTTACATGGTAGAAGCAAATATATTATTGTAAAATCTCACTTCTTAAGAGATCTGATAAAGTATAAAACAATTAATATCATTTATTGCAAAAGTGATGAAAAATTGCTAATGTATTTATAAAGTTTGGGGTGGACTTTTACCTGTCTTTGCATGACAGTGACCGAGCTCTCTTCTAATGGTGGCAAAGCAAAACCCAATAGCCAGCCAGGCCACAAGCCCGCTTGTATATATCGAGAGTGTTTTGGTAGTGTGGTAGCGGTTATTTTTTAAATAATTTTTTATGTTGAAATACATGCTAATAATATTTTTTAATTTTTTAAAAATTATTTTTAATATCAGTACATCAAAACGATTTAAAAAATACAAACTAAATTTAATTTTAATAAAAAAAAATAATTTATATTTAGACAAAAACCATTTGAAACGCAATCCCAAACGGTGTCTGAATAGTCAATCACAGAAAGGGCAGCTCTCCTTCGTTGCCCCCTGCCTAACTCAGTCCTCTCTCTCGTGCCTGGTTTGATTTGGTTGCAAGTCTCGTGACTCTCTTCTTCTTTCTTTATTTTTTTTATTTTGCAAATTTTGCAAAAGAAATGGCAAAACAATCTGTAAGGTATGTCTTCTCTGTTCGTGTTGATTTTGAATTGTCAATGCCTTTTGGATCCTCCTGCTCCCCTCTTGCTGGCAATATAGAAAGGTTGGATTATCATGTTTGTGATTCAATATTTTATTGATGTACTAATTCAATCTTAAGAGTGTTGGTGTAATGCATGTGGGTTTTGGTTTGGTTGCTAGTTATATTACATTGAAGAGTTTTTAGATATAATAATTAGGTTCGTTACTCGTTATACTACATGATTGTTTTTGTGTTTGTGATTTTCGCTGGCTTTCTGGTTTAACTTTCTAGCCAAGGTTCGTAACATTTCCTTCTTGAATTTTGGAGGAAGGAAAATGCTTATTTTTTGCTGAAGAGAAGTTGTCGCAGAGCACTTTTTTTTTTCTTTTAATTATTCTATATGGGCAACCCAAAAGTTGGGAAAAATCAGAGAAATCATTGACAATTTCAATTCTTTCATACCAAATGGAAACAGAAATCATTGACAATTTCAATTCTTTCATACCAAATGGAAACAAAAAGGCAGTTCTTGAATTCTATTGGATTTTGTTTAATGTTGAAAGGGGTTAGAAAGTTGATAATGAGATTCTATAATATGGGGGTTGGTACTCAGTTATTGTCGATGGAAGTAGTTTATGAACAAAAGTCAGCGACGGGAATATTGGGCTGACATAAAATTCAAATCTGGTTGAGTTTTAGTTTTCAAAAAGTTGAGTTTTTAATGGGGTTGACATTAAATCCATATTCCTCTTGTGGGTTTCTAATTGGTGAAAGTTTTTTTTTTTTTAAACATTTTGATGTTACATGACTGGCTCGCGAGTCAAACAGGTTGATTTGGGTGCAAATGCTAATCCTTGCTTATGATTTTAGAATGACGACTCCATTGTAAATTTTAGGAAAGTTATGGTCTTGGTTGTTATGCCATATCTGATGCAGGAAAGGGTTAGATGGTGGGATAAATTACCTTTAATATGATACAATTCTCATTAAAATTAATGCTCCCATTTGAGTGCTTCTAAATATGAAGTTAATTGGCAGAAAAATGTTTCCACTATATCTGGCCAATAAGCAATAAGTAGTAACCTAAAAAACTGCTAAGAGTGTTTGTGTTGTGGGATTTGCAATGTGTGACTGTATCATTGAGCTTTCCTCACTCACACGAATGGAATGCAACCTAGGAATTTCTGGAAGCTCTCTCAAATATCCATGGTTTTTCTTTTACCTTAGGTTCACCTTTATTTTCTGCCAATGTGTTTATTTCTAGTGTACTGGCATCCAATGTCCTAGAAATGGCTTTGCCTTAACCAATATTTCCACTTTCACCAAGCTATTGTATTGTGTTAAAGATCAACTACAAGATCAAAGCAAGTCTATTGTTAGATGATACCTTTTGTTGCATGATCATCTATCCCTATATCTCTGCAGTCTTGGTAGAAAAATAATTAGATGGTACATTAAATGGTTTAATGCATAAATATAAGCATGAGTTACAAATGTTGGCAAATAGTTTTCCTGGCAGTGAGAATCCACATGATTGGTGTAAAGCAAGTTCGGAGGTGCAAACAGTCTTCAGCAGGAAGCTGACGGCATGCTTCTTTGTGCTCTGATCTAGTAAATCACAAATATCCAAAATAGTCAGATTTAATGTTAATTGTCAGCTATTGTATTGAATTCCCTAAGCCTATTGGAAAGAAAATTGTGTAGCACCTGTTGCTGGAAAGCTCCACCTAATCAGCTGCTCTGCTTTCCAGGTGGTCATGGATGAGAATTTAGCACCTTCAGACATACAAGCTACTACCTCACAAGCATACACATTCAAGCTGTACAGGGTTCGAGGAAAGAATGAAATCATGATCAAACAGCTTGAGATTACACCAATGCTAAAGTTGCCCACAGCTATGCCAAACGAAATGTCCTGTGAAATACCATTAGCAGCTACTTTTGTGCAATTAAGATTACACACAATCGATGTTTATTTGAGGTTCTTTTGATAAACAACGGAAGCCTTGTTTGGTTGGTTGGAATTCTCTTTGTCAACCGAAAGCTTGTGGAGGCCTAGGATTTTGGAATGTTGGAGATAATAATGACGCTTTTCTTCTAAAACTTGGCTGGAGATTTTTCCCCAACAGTTCAGCTCTATGGGTTCGAGTTTTGAACGGAAATATAATCAAAAGTTGACCTCTCTTCCTTACACTCTCAATGGGACTAACGATTCAGAAATATGGAGAGGTATTGCTAGAGTTTGGCCTCATTTATTGCATGGGTTCCCTTGGCCTGTAAGGAAGGGAAAAGTATTTGTTTCTATCACGATAGATTGATTGATAAAGCTGGTCCTCTTTATCTTTACTTGTGTACTCCAATTCCAGGTGTGTTTTAGAAAATCTACTAACGACAGCTATGTTACTCCTTTAGGTCAATGGTGATGGGAGGATTCTCCTCTTTTCTTCCTCTATTTATTTAAAGATAGCTAGTATTCAACTACCTTGTAGAGATTTGGATGGGGATGTCATATTAGGGAATGTCAAAGAACTATCTTAATCAAACAATCTAAGTTTTTAGATGAGGTTTCAATAATAGTTTTATATTATTCTGTATCATAATCCCTAATCCCTCAAGTGAGCCTTTTGAACTTGAAACTTGTATAAGACCACCACTATTTTATGTTAGCTTTTTATAATTAATTAGATAGAATAAGGTGGCGAGATTCAAATTCCTGACTTTCTGGACATTAAAAATCCGATACCATGTTAAATAATTATTTTTCCTCAAAAGCTTAAACTAGCTTAAGTTATAATGTGAGGCTCCAAGAATAATTTTGTATTACTCTCTAATAGGGTGCTACTAGCAATGGAAAATTCACAACTAAATTAGCCTACTGTCTTCTTCAGGAAGGTACTTGGAATCCAACTAGTAAGGTTTGGGATTTATCTTGGAGTTGGAATGGTCCCAACACATTCATAGTTTTCTTTGGCTGATTCTTTGTGGCAAAATTTTAACAATGAGCAGCATGTTAGGCGTCATATGACAAATGATGCTTCCTGTTTTCACTGTGGTTTTTGTCTTGAATCTATTATCCATGTTTTGAGGGATTGCACTCTTGCTGATTTTGTGTGGAACGGCTGCAATGCTCCTGATTTTGTGTCAGATTTCTTGATGTCAGATTACTGCCCAGCTGCATAGCACAGGGCTCCAACAGTGTATATGGTGAAGTTAGGACATGTCTAAATGCAGGTCTCCAAATATCAATCATGGATGGTTATCAAACAATAAAAGGGCTAACCATGGAGAGTATAGGTTATTTCCTGGTAGAATCTATACGATTAAAACACACACTTGTGTGGAATCTCATTAGAGTGCAATTTGTGGCAGGAAGTCATTTCTCTCACTTGTGAAACTCTATGCTTTAGACTTGGTGATATCTATTTCATGACTGCTAATTATTACACTTATTTCTGCAAGCCCTTTATCATGAACAATACAAAACAATGGAGATATTGAAGTTGGTCTATTAGGCTTGACTAATTCTATTCTATGCTAGCGACTTGAGTCTTCTGCTTCAATCATGCCTGCCTTGAAGGTAGAGCATTTTGCAAACATTCAAGTAGCTAGATATCACAAACTTGTTGGTTAATGACTTGTTTTAAGTTGGAAGATTTTTATGAGCGGAACTGATCACTGTATGAACGTAAAATAATGGAAGTGAATTTTCTACCATGTTGCATTAACTATTAGGAAGTAAATCATCCCTTTTGTTGAACTTTAAATGTGAACCTGCTTATGATTTTTCAAAGTGGCAAGAACAGTATCATTCTTGATAGTATCAATAAAATGTCTTAGATACTGGTCTATATGTAGTTATCATTGTGTTATAACTATTTATACTTGGTCGTGATTCCCTTGAAGTCATATTGGATGATAAGTCAGACTTGCCAGTTGCCAAATGCCAATGCCTTGACTTCTTGGTTCTCTATTTCTTTTCCATTTTTGACTTTTCAAGTCACATTACGTATGCCATTCCTTTTCTTTTCTTTTTTTTATCGTCAAACTCCTTGGCAACTGTATCATATTATACATTTCTCTTTCATCTTACTGTAGTTTCCTTGATTCCCAGCCTCCAAGTTATGCTTTTGGATTTAAAAATGCGGGGAACATTGGAGGCAATTAAGATGGTAACATCTTCAAACTGTACAAAGATAAATGACGCTATCATTCTAGGTTGAAAGCTGAAACTGGTTAGAGCCAGTGAATGATATTTTCTTCTACACTTGGTAATTCTCTTGATTACTTTGAACATTTACATGCCTTAACTTAATTGTCATACTGAATGCTCTCCTATTTCACATATCATGAGTATTTCCCTCTTCTTTTTTTCGCTATTTTTTTTCACTACCTTTAACTTTCCTCGTATTAAATGAAAAAAAGAAAAGAATTTACTACTTTTAAAGGTAAGGCTGGCTCATGCATGCCTATTCTGTCTTGGGACAACTACCTACAAATCTATCCGTGCCGGGCCAATCCAGTTGTTCCGGCCATTCCCATGCAGGATCCTCCCCCAGTTGGCACTTGCAGCAGTCCCTGGGTAATCAACATGGTCTCCTCCCGAGTATGAAGTTTCAGGTGAGCTTGTCATCTCCACAATTATAGGGTCCTGAGCAGGTGTAGGTGCTGCATCACCAAGAGGTGCCCCCCCGAGAAGATGTCGTGTCCCTCTTGTTACAGCTTCTAGAGGCCGTCTATCAAATGCCCGGAAGCTTCCTGATACCACATAGACACGGCACAAACTGAATTCATGCCTCAACTGCATTCAAGTGGACAGCCAAATAATGGTTAGTAATGTAAAATGATTGCACGTTGCATTATTAGTACATCTTTTTTAATTGCAAAAGCTAAAAGATCATAAACACGCACACCTTTGAAGTAGCATTTCTAGACGATTCATGAACTTCAATGGCTCTATACTCATTCATCTTCCATTTGGTTTTTCTTCCACTCGGAGCTTTTCCTGTATAGAACACCATGGTTTTCTTCAATCCAATCACTCGATTATCCGATGAGTAAACATAACCAGGAGAACCTGTGGCCTTCCAGTACCCGGTTGCTGTAGTCCGATTAGGTCGTCCTCCCCTAGCTTCTCTCGCTTGCCTGGGTGTAAAGAAGAACCACTGCTCCGTGTTGCCTCGACATAATTCTCCTGAAAGCTCTGCAACATATTGCGAGAGACAAACTAAAGTTACTTGAAGCATTTTTAACAGTCCTGTGCCATGCTTATCAGTAGTTAAAAAAGAAAAGAAGTGGATGAAAAAGATTTTTACGTGGAAGATCCCCCGGCTCGATGTCGTAGATGCTGATCTCTGGAATCACACGTTGCAGTTCTTGTCTCCTCCCTTCCAGCTTATTATGCAAGTAGAAGGAGACTAGCTCTTCTTCCGTTGGGTAGAAGCGGTAACCTAGAGGGAGTTCTTCCATTCTTGCACTTGTTGTTCTTGTGTTTTGATACTCCTTTTGTTTGCCTGAGCTGTGTATGCTTATATACACACACACACACACAGACACTTTGTTGATGGAAAAAAAGAAGAAGATGGATTTGCCGAGTGAAATGAGAAAAAAATGCAAAGTCTGTGATTGGTGGAAACTTCTACGCGGTTGCAATCTCGTCCAATGAATCTCTTTTGAACAAGTCAGTCACCTTTCCTCTTCTCTATTGGCTCCCTGTCAGACAGAGTTTTCAAGGGGTGTGGGGCTTGTTTTTGCTGTGAGGAGCAGACAACTGGTCCTTGTCCTAGAGGGCTGTCTTCGCTGTATTTTTGTACCAATACCCTTTTCCTTGTTGAATAATCAATGCACGTGTTAAGGGCACTACTGTGTTCAAATTGATCACTGTATTAACAGAAGCTGCGGTCTCTTTCGATCTTACCTCGAATGCCTGGTGAGGTGACGCTAACGTGAGCTTTGCTGCTAATTAAGTGAATTTTGCTGATTTTTCAAAGCTCTTTGGAGGACTTGATCATGGTCTAGTGGTTGGTATTTTTTTCCCCGAGAGGGTTCAGCTTTGAAGTGCGTTTATGATATTTGAGGGATATAGGGATAAAGTGTTTTTTGTTAAACAGTCCCTTAGGAGTTTTCGATGCTAATAGTTGTTTTTTAAAATAGTTTTTGTTTTTAAATGAATTAAAATAATATTTTTATTAATTTTTGAAAATTATTTTTGATATTAGCATATTAAAATGATTTTGAAAATACTAAAAAATAATTTAAAACAAAAAAAAATATAAAACATTAATTTTAAATTTATTCAAAAATATTTTTGAAATACAAAAACAAATTGTTTAAATTAAAAAAAAATGGTGCAAAAGTTCCAACCCAATAATAATTATTCAACAACAATAAGAAACACAAACACAGACTAAATTATTCTTTTAAAAAGGAAGGATATAGAGCTCATTAATTTATTATATTAAGCAAGGATATAAACAAAAATTAAAGATTTGAAGCATTGCTTTTTCGAAAAACAGATAACGAACCACTACTGAGTGCTGAAGGGAATCAAATGAAAGAGACGAGAGAAAGACAGACATTCCCAGAAAAACTTGATTTGATGAAGAAATGATATGCTTCAAAAATCCAATCGCTAGCTTTTATTTTTCTTCCATAACCTAAGACTCTATGCTCTCTCACGTCAATTTCTTGTTCTAGCCACGAGGTCACCTCGTGTGTTATATAACTTCAAATTATAGACTTTCTAGCTAGCTTGCTTTGACAACATTAACAAAGGGCATCATGGGTGCGTTAATGTGAAATATAAGCATACATGGTCTACAGCTATAGAACTTAAATATAGAGGAATGTGAGCTCGAGCAAAGAAGGCAGAAAGAGCAAAAATTTTCTATTTGTTTTCATCTTTTTTTCTTTTCAGAATAAAGCCCCTTCACCCAGACGCTATGAATGTAGAATTAATTAGAATTTATTCATAGCAATCCATTAAATTTGTCAAATCAATGAATATGAGAATATTAATTGGAACTGAATTAATTCCTAATAATTCATTGAATTTGCAGGATCGATGAATCTAATAAGATATAAAGAAATTGATTAATTAATTTTTTTTAGTTTAATGTGGGTGTCCAGGCCAACTTGCGCGCACCTCGACTAATCCCACGGGCCCTGAAGTTAACGACCATGTAAGCTTCCAGTGGCCATCATATGAGCAACCCAGGGCTCGAACCTGAGACCATAGAGGGAGCAAACCTCTTGGTCCCAAGCTTTTACCACTGGGCCACCACCTAAATGGTTTTTATTAATTAATTTTACATTCACTCTTAATGGTTTTAGACAATATATAAATACAATGAAAAAAACTTTTTTTTTTTTTCAATAACCCCTTGCTCGAATGAAAATTGGTTCATCAATATATGAAAATACAAGGAATCATAGAGAGAAATGAATTAGAAGATCACTACATTAGGATATGTAGCTTTTGACTTTGAAACATTTTTAGTGAAATACTATCAAATTTACTTTGTTAATTAGTGAATCGTGATGTCTCAAACTATTTAATCTTTTGTGTAAACTAGGACACTAGTACACATATAGTTTCCTTTCTAGAGTTTTTTTTTTTTTAGTTATCATAGTTATTTTCATTTTGGTCCTAAACAATATTTGGTTTCATGAATACTTTAGAGAATACAGTCTTTTGAATTTTTTTTTTTAAAAAAACAATCACGTTTCTCACTCGTATAAGTGATCTCTCATTTAAATTATTCTACCATTATCCACATGATAACCCAATATATGAGAATCATTAAGAGTACAATTCACCCTTATCACACTGTATTTATCACCTTTTTCATCTAGGAATAGTAATAAATTATTATTTTTTAGTGCTATTGAGAATGTTATATGACTTGGTTTTTTCTTTGAACCTACATTATAAGATCTCTTGTCAGTTCGGTAAGGTTATTATCGCAACATTATTTCATCTTTAAAGGCTTTAAGTTCATTCTTTTTAATGAATTACATGCAAGATCTCTTATAAAGCATGTAGTAAATGAATTCACAATATTTTTTTTTGACTTTATATTGTTAACGAAAGTGTTATTATATCTATAATAAATATATCTAGATTTACCATTATATATATTATATTGTGCCCTTCCAATTGCTAACTAAAAGGTACATTGGACACAAAATAATAGCACTAGCTTTGACCAATATAAAATATCATCTAAGAAATTTCAAAGCCATCCAACTTCTTCTCTAATGTTATCAAAAGTAATAAACTCTAATTCCATCAAAGATTTTGCGATGCATATTTTTTTACAAGACTTTCAAGATATAATTGTCTCTCTAAGTTTGAAAATATATTCACTAGTGGATTTTGAAACCTTAGTGTCATATATTCAATTTGTATTATTATAACCCTCAAGTACCACTAAGTATCTAATACAGTGTAGCCCATAATCCTAGATGTATATCAAATATTTGAGTATCTTATTTATTGCTTTTCAATTATCCATACATAGATTATTGGTAAATATACTTAATTTGCTAATCGAGTATGCAATATATAATCTTGTGCAGTTTATAACAAACATTAAGATTTCCATCATTCAAGATTATTTATTTTATAATAAAACCCAAATACTGATAACCCAAAAGATAAGACCAACCTATTGGTGGGAAACACAAATAAGCCTAGAGAATGATGTGTTTCACATTTGCTAATAGTTGCAACGACTATTAACATTTGTATAGAAGTTATTCTCGATACATGTGAGTATGTGTCAAAATATTTCACAATTTCTTGTTATTTAAATCCTTTGATAATAAATCTTGCTTTATATATATATATATATATATATATATATATATATATATATATATATATATATATAATGGTTTCATAAGCTTTTATCTTCCTTTTATGACCTAATGGTTTATTTTTAGGTAGAAGATCCACTAGTTTACATGGATGATTTTGAATAATAGACTCAATCTTATTATTGACTACATCTTTTCAGTAGAAAATTTGAGAATGGAACATTGTCTTGAAGTAACTTCAAGCTTATTTTTTTAACAAGTTAGAAAATAAGAATCATATGTTTTTTTATATAATGTTTTCCCTCTTACTCCTTCTCGACTCAATTTCATCATTTTTTATTGGATGATGACTATTTAAGCTTGTTTAATTTTCCCATTTAAGTAAAAGAGTTTCTTGTGTTTTATTCAAAGAAAATACATCTTTAAAGAATGTAAATCTCTTGATTCCACTATTGCATTTGCATTAGGATTAATATCCTTAATATTTGATTTACATACAAGAAATTGATATGCACTACTATGGTAAGTATATCTAATTAATATACAATCTATAGTTTTATGTCATATCTTGGTCTTCTTTGAGACAAGTATCATCAATTTTGCAATATACTCCCACACTTTAAGGTATTTTTAAAAAGGTCTTATTTAGTTTGACAAATTATATGGTGTCCTTTCTAACTTATTATGAGTTGCCTTATGAAGTATATAATCGCTTGTTATAATATTTTTCTTTATTTCACAAGTTCTAAAAGTTCTTCCAAACTTATCAACATGACATTTATTATTTTTTTAGAGTTTGGTTTTTATATTCAATAATATCATTTTATTGAGGTGAATAAAGAGTCATAGTTAAGGATAATAATATTTAAAAATAAAGTCACTCATCTCCTTTCCTTTACTTATGTTTAAAGTAGTTCTTGAAGTATTTTCAAGATGATGGTTTTCAATATAAAGTAGTACTTGAAAAGATTCACTTAGAACCATCTATTATTAACAATGAATTTCATGCAAGATGAGTTTAAACTATTAAACTTGACTCATTATACTTTTTTGAATTGATCACTTTGAAGTTAAGAAATTTGTCAAAAAAAAATTTGTTTTCATGTTGACATCTTTAGCCTTGTACTTTTGATCCAAAGCTTCTCATAATGCCTTTCTTGATGGAACTATACATATCATAGAGTATATTGTCCAATCTATTTAGGATGTAGTTTTACGTACAAAATCACCATGCATCCATGACGGTCATGATAGTTGGATCAAATTCTTGTTTGATAGATGTGATGCATCTTTAGTTAAGAACTGTACCAAGTTCAAGATGTTGATATAGAACATCATCTTTTAACGTTGCCTTTTAAAGCACAAACCATTAAACTTTTCAAGCTTCTTATCATGCACCATAAAAGATAAAAGATGATGGTTGAATCCTCCTTGTTAAAGTAATGTTTGTTGTAGTAACATTTGCAAAATCAACATCTATATTCTCTTGAGTAAAGTTAATAGTTTTCTATTATAATAATAAAAATTGTATTATTTTAAACAATCTAATTATTCAATTAACAAAACATCATGCAAGAAAATATATAAATAAAAGTAAGATAAAAGTGGTTTAGATTTAAGAGCATTGACAATTATTCAAAAAACATCAATTATATATTTGCATCATTATATAAAAATATAAAAAAAATATTAAAGAAAAGATAAGTGCAAATATATAAAGTACTTTTAAAATTATAGAATTTCATATAAAAATAAGACAAGAAAAAAAGTTATTGTTGAGGATTGTACCCTTTTTTCTTATGATCAAATTGCCCATCAATAGATGCAAACGATCTCAATGCAACT
The DNA here is from genome assembly GCA_964019445.1 of Populus tremula. Lineage (NCBI taxonomy): Eukaryota > Viridiplantae > Streptophyta > Magnoliopsida > Malpighiales > Salicaceae > Populus > Populus tremula. Next base: position 87,110 of record CAXHTJ010001007.1, read on the forward strand.
TGCTTTTTAGAATTTCAACAACAATATATATTATCTCCTTTTCTTTTCTTTTCTTCCCATTCTTATAATGAACCTTCCATCCTTATTTAAATAGGAGGCTAGGGATGTAAGATTAATTAGAATTATTCATTAAATTTACAATATATATATTTACAATATATATATATATATATGTATATGTATATATATCATATCATATCATATCAAAATCATTTTTTTCAACACTATTAACACTCTAAAATTATCTCTTTCTAAAATTCAAATGAATTAAGATTAGTTCTAGAAAATATTGATTTTGTTTGTACAGCTAGAAATGCCAAATAGAGGAAGTAAACGAAGCGCAAAACATTATAAACCGAATCAATTGATCAAAGTAGATATAATTTTACATAGATGGATATAAAGCTTTTCTTTAATGTTTTAAAGTCACATGTAATATAGATGATTATAACCTTTTATCACAACCCTTAAATTTAAGGCTGAAGATGCATAAGAGATATAAGAAAAAATAAATGGAAGGATGGAGTATTAAAATATTTGATTGGTGTGAAAAAAAATTACATAATAATTCCACCTAGATAAATGATATCCACTATGTTGTGGGCGGGTTAAATTTATGCCAATGTAAGAAAAATATTCATGCAATATCAATGTTTTTAAAGGAGTAATAAAAATCTAAAAATTTAGTAACCGAAAGATATCGCACGTGTTGTCAGAGCAATGACTTAAAAAGCAGATAAAAACAAAACATAATGAATTGAGTATCCCATGCTTACTCTAACACAATTAATTTAATTAAATTAAAAAATAGAACTCCCTTTGAAAAAGCTAGATTTGAGTTTACTATTGTAACTTTCAAAACCATAGAAAAAATCCCATAAAAAATGTAAAAAAAATAACAATAAAATATTGGTGGATAAAAAAAAAAAAAACTTCAAAAAAGAAGATAAAAACCAAATAAAACCAAGTTAGAGTGACTCTTGTAAATATGGATTAATCTCTTAAACATACAACCTGTTAAATTGTAGACTTGAGATAAACTAAGAAGCTCAATATCCACTATATTTAATATCAGATGATGAAATCAATAAATTTAATTGGATTAAAAAACAAATTTTTTTTTTAAAAAAAGTAAATTTAACAAAGATGAAAGAAAAACAATCCAAGACAATCCTTGTTATTTTTTTTTTAAAAAAGATAAATCCTATAGACAATGAATAAAAATAATATTGAAGGATAAAATCATAAAAAAAAGAAAAAGCAAGACTGAGTGAATATTGTAAACTCGGGTTAAACTCTAAAACTAACAATTCATTAAATTCCCGACCTGAACTCAACCCAAAGCTCAATACCAAAAAAATTAAATATTATAAAATAAAATTAATTAATTTAATTTAAAAATAAAATTTCTTTAAAACAACTATGTTTAATAAATAAAAAAACTGAGACAATCCTTGTTATTTTTAAGATGAATAAAAAATTTCATAAAAGGATAAAATAAAACTTAGATAAAAAAGAAAAGAAAAAACCCAAAGAAGCAGCTGTCAACTTCGTAGATTGGAGGATTAATATTTAATAGTGTTAGCTCTAAAGAGTATCAGACATGGCTAAAAAGGATTGACATTTAAAGTCTATTTGGACCATGTTGTTGTGCTGTCATATTAAGTACATTAAACTGTTCAATAATAAAATGATATGTTGTGTCGTCAGTAAAATCACCTAACCGTTTGAAATTACTCTTTAGGACATAATTATATATAGATATAAAACATGCAATTTTTGTGATTTAAGATTCTTTAATGTTATTTTTTCTTTTGCATGACATCTAAAAAAAAACATCACTTAAAAAATAAACCGAGAAAAAAAATTAAATTAACTGATTAAAAAATTCAAAATAATTTTCGGTTCGGTTTCAATTTCAAATGTTAAAAACTGATTGAACCGAACTAGTTTAACCATAACTCTAAAAAAATAAAAGATATTATAAACAATCTCTAACCTAAACCAACACATGCATCCTTTCTTTTTCTCTTTGTCTCTCCTCTCTCCTCGCAGCCCCATTTTTTCTCTCTATCTCCCATCTCACCAAGTTCATCTCTGAATCTTTTCTTCTCCATGATATTCTCTTCTTTTCCCGGTAACAAATTCATAAACTTCACCATTTATTTCAATCAAACTACATCATTATGGGCAGATCTGTTTTCCTTTCAATCTTGATTGATCTCTGATTTCTATTTTCCTTGATATTTTACGGGTTTTTTGTTTTTTTTTTTATTATGTTATAATTTGCAACTCCAGTTTTGCTTGTATTTTAACTAGAATTCAATCATGTTTTGGTCATGTAAATTGGAATAAGTTCCTGAACAATAGAAACAAGATTTGATTCTTAGTTTTACTGGTTTTTGAACAACAGAAATCGGATCGAACCGAACTGAAACAAGTCGGTTTGAACTTGTTTTGGTTTTAAATTTTTTAAAATAATAATGTTGGTTTTGTTAATTTTTTCATGTAAAAACCGAACGGAACCGAACCAAAAATGATTATCCCTATAAGATGATATATATAAAAAAAAAAAAAGAGAAATATTAGAAAAAAAAATATGAGAAAGTAATTTATATTGGTTATTTAGTAGTGAAGGGTAAAACTGATTTTTTCAAAAAACTAGAAGGATAACTTCAGAAAACCCTAAACTACGAGGGTAGAAGTGAAACATCAATGAACTTCTTCGTATCATTTTAATGTGGCAAGATTTGCACTTCCTTTAAGTAATTTGTTCAAGACTTCGGGTGCGTGTGTAGAGATTGAAACACGCAAAGCAATCTTGAAAACGAGGATTCACGAGGACTGGTGAAACGGTAGAGCCAGCCAGTGATTGGGTGTCGTATTGACCCGAAGATTAAGCTTGTAACGATCTATACGGCGAAAAGCAGTAGAAAAGTTGGTCAGATTGCAAGTATCAAACTGACTTGCAAATGTTGCTATAAAGACTAAGGAGATCATGATGCATTCTGTGAACTTGGCTGACTTTTATAGCGGGTAATTGAGATTATAATAATGAATGTTTTTTAAAATATTTTTTATTTGAAAATATATAAAAATAATATTTTTATTTAAAAAAAATAAACAGTTTTGAAAAGCCCCACCGAAATGAATAAATTAATTGGACATTGACAAGGATGCGATGACTATGAAAGGTCTAATACAGTAATACAAGTCTTTGAAGTTGGATAGACAATGACAATTAGGCCAAGAAGCAACAATTAGATCAAAATAGAGATGATTTTTCTATGCTAACCAAAAAGAATCCGTCAAAAATACTAGATGATAATAGGGACGTCACTGGTTATTTATACAGACAATTGGCAAGGAGTGGTTGGGAAAGATTGCATGCATGCGCTTGCTAGGATTTTACTAAAATGGTTTAAAATTATCTACATGTACTAAATTGATTTTATTATATATATATATATATATATATATATATATATATATATATATAACTAAAAGGCATCAATGTTTTACTATAAAGTGAATTATTATAAATTGTGAGTGCTTTCACCATGAATTGTACTGTTTGGTACTGTAACGCGAATTACTGTAAACTATGAGTGATTTCACTACAAATTGCGTTGTTTGGTAGGGCATAATAAGTACAGACCCCAAAAACCAGGTTGCAGACTTGTTCTTCTAGGTCAACAAACCCCACAGCAAAGAATAATAAATTTGTTTCGTGGGGCATGGTAAGGCTGCAAACCCCAAACGTTGTTTGTAGACCCAGGTGCGCGGGTCTGCAGACCCGCCCTCCAGGGTCTCTTCTAGCTTGAACCTGGGTTCTGCACACCCTCCTCCATATAAGAAAATTGAAAAAAAAATAACAATTATTATTATTATTATTATTATTATTATTATTATTAGTTAATATTTGAAAAAAAAAACATTATTACCATAAAAACTTTCATCAAACAAATTTAATATTATTATTAATATGATAAATATTATTATCTTTGTTGTAACCCATTTTTGGGTCTTCACCTAAAAAATACAAAAAAATTCAAAAAAATATATTATCAAAAAATATAACAGTGAAAAAATGTCAGAGCGCCTTAAAAATGTTTAAAAATTGTTTGAGGATGTTCAAAAAAATTAAAATTAAAATTTGACAGTATATCATTGACTGATGCGAGCCCCAATGATAAAGAAAATTCAATTTGAGGAAGAAAAATGCAAAATTAGAAGTTTATGGACTCAATTAAATTTTATTGAAGGTTTAATTGAATTTATAGAGGTTTTAATTGCAAAAACAATTGATTTTGGAGTTATTTTGGGCTTTAATTGGAAGAAATTAATTTTCTGGGGTCAAATTATAATTTTTGGAAGTTAATTTGGTCAAATCAGGGGCTTAATTGCATAAAATTGAAGTTTAATGGCCAATTAAGGACTTAATTGAAGAAATCCGAGACCAAGGACGAAATCGTAAAACGCGCGCAATTGAGGGCTAAATTTGAATCTGACATGTTTTCGCCTTTTCCTTTTAAATGAAACGGCGCGTTTTGACCAAAACGGCGCCGTTTCATGCACTGTTTAAAAAAAAAAAAAAAAAAAAACGCAAAACGGTGCCGTTTTGAAACGGCACCATTGTCTTCTTCCCTGCGCACGCAGAGAACAGGGGAGAAGAATTTTTTTCTTCTCCACTTTTCGCCGAACTTCTTTCCCGTTTTGGCGCAATAAGACGCCTACCACACAGCCCACTTGCCGCCTTTTGAACGGATAGTGGAGGGGCGACCAACAGTGGCCGCCCCACCATTCGGCCTTCCCCTGTTTTTGCCTATAAAAACAGGGGGAGGGAACCGAAGAGAAAAAAAAAAGAAGAAGAAGAAGAGAGGGAGAAGGAGAAGGATTGCACGACAGAAAGAGGGTAGAGAGATACAAGAGAAACAGAAAGAAAAAGAAGAAAGAAGAAGAAAGAGAATCGGCAGAGAAGAGAACAAAAACAGAGGAGAGAGAGAGAAGGAAAACCGCCGGCCACCATGCCTCCGCCGCCAGCAGCACCGCCTCGACGCCACCGCAGGTACGCCATCCCGTTGCCCCGCCTCTGCCTCCCTTTGTTTATGGTTGTTGTGCCTTCATGCAGAACGTGAATTAATTCACGTTCTGCAAATAACGAAGGGCCGGGTCCGGCCCATAATTTTTTTTATTTTTTTTTAGATTTTTTTTTTGTTTTTGTTTGTTTTTTTTAGCACATTTTGGTTTATTAATGTTTGCTTAATATCGTCTGTATTTTACATCGTAAAAATATAAATCCGATATTAAAATACCCCGTTTTCGTCCCGCGGTACTGTTCACCCGGCCCATTCAAAAAAAAAATCAAAAAAATATTTGTTTCATTTATAATTTTTTCGCGTAGTTTTTATGTCATTTTATTTAATATCGAGCAGTATTTTACATCACAAAATACAAATTCGGTGTTGAAATACCCGGTTTTCGACTTTCAAGAATACAAAAACAAATGTTTTTTGTGCATACGGCCAAGTGTCTCAAATCTAAAAAATCATATCGTATTTTTCATATGTCAAAAAAACAATATTTAACATGCATTTTGGCTTTAATAACCAGTTTATTAAAGTCAAGAGAATATTGGCCAATATTTCAAAAACAACAAAAATTTTATTTTGTTTGTCTCTTAGTATCCGGGGTATGACATTACACGTAATGCATATTCTGGATATTTAATTCTTTTTTTTTTTGGACAATAGAACCTGGGGTATGACATTACATGTAATGCGTATTCCGAACAACAAAAAACCACAACACAACCTTAGATTTTATCAGACATTAAAACAATGCAGCCTACCTTAGGTAGGGCGTAGTTGGGGTGCTAATACCTTCCCTTTACGCAACCAGTCTCCGTACCCGATCACTAAAGACCAGTTAAGGTTCCTAGTAACCAGAATAATAGGTGGCGACTCTCAGTCCATATTTTCACTTGTAGAGACAAGAATTCCTTGTCTCTCCCTATTTGTCAGGAATAAATATTCTGATTTTTTCCTTGAGGGTGGACGATCGCCGCGCCGCCGCACACGTGCGACAATCTTTATTATAATTAAAAGTGTTAATATTAAGAATATTTTTATTGTGATATAAATATTATGATTTTTATTATAATTAATATTATTAATATTAAAAATATAGTTATTTTTATTATAAATATTATAATATTAGATTATAACTAATATTATTCATATAATAATTAATAAATTTGTAGAAAATATTATAAATATTGAAAAGAAAAAAGAGATTTTATTTGTAGTGTAAAATTAAAAATTAGTATTACTATTATTGTTGTTGTTATAGTCATTAGTAAAAAAAAATTTAAAAATAATTATTGCAATCAAAGAAAAACCATAATTTTTTTAAAAAGGATTGAAAAATATAAGAACTTGAATATAAACACCCTCTTAAGACTGTCAAGCCCGAGGTGCTAGGCCATACTTGCATGCCTAGTTGCGGCCCCGGACTGCAGACACCCGGTGCTGGGTCTACCTAGCCCTAAGCAATAAGAATTGGTTTGCAAGCCTTGTTGCAGACCTAGGCCGGCAAGTCTGCAAGCCCGCGCCTCAAGGTTTGTAGACCCATCGAAGAAAAACCATACATTTTAAAAAAAAAAAAGGATTGAAAAATATAAGAACTTGGGCAGACATGTTAAATATTATTATTAATATTATAAATATTATTAAATTTACAATAAATATTATTATTATAAAAAAAACAAAAAAATATATAGATTTGATTTTAAGGATGAATCAACCATTATTATTATTATTAACTTGGATCATGCATCACCTTCCAGACCCAGGAAACTTGGGGCTGAAAAGGTGCACCTAATCCAAGTTGCTTGAGAGTGGCATAAGCATAGACCGAAGTCCCTTAAGTCTTGCAGCACCGCCTGACCCAAGACATTTGGGTTAGGCTTTCGAATCCAAGGGAAATGGGTTCAATGTCTTGACCCAAGTCTAATGGGTTCGGCGTTGCAGCCACACCCAGGGCTCAAGGGGCCCAAAGCTTTTAGTTTGGTGTTGCAACAAGACCTACTTAAACATAAATTTAATATTATTATTACTATTATTGATATTATTATTTTTCTTATAAATATTATTATTAATATTATAAATACTATTATTTGTGTTATAAATATTATTATTTTGACTATAACTATTATTATTAATATAATAATTAATACATTTGAAAAAATATTATTAATATTGAAAAACAATAATATCTTTGATTTGAAGGGTAAAATTAAGAATTGTTGTTGTTATTATTATCATTAGTAAATTGAAGAAAAAAATATTACCATAAAAGAAAAACCATATATTTTTTTAAAAAAAGATTAAAAATATAAGAACTTGGACATGCAAGTTAAATATAATTATTAATATTATAAATATTATTAAATTCATTATTATTATTAAATTTACAATAAAATTATTACTATAAAAAATATAGATTTTGATTTTAAGGATAAAATTTATTATTATTATTATTATTATTATTATTATTATTATTAATTTAGATCTAGCATCCTTTTTCAAATCTAAAAATTTCAAATCTAAAAAAGTTGGGGGTTGGAAAGATATACTTAACTCAGGTTGCTTGGAACAAGTTGCTTGGAAGTCATAAAAATACAAATTCAAGTTTTTTAAATCTTGTGTTATCACCTGACCCAAAACAGTTGGGTCAGACGTATGGACTTAAAAGCATCGAGTTGGTCCGTGCCAAAAAAAAAAAAAAGGGTCATGAATCATTGAATCCCTTTTGTTCGAGGAATCCCTTCTTAATTTTTATCATATCTTGAGAGGTGGTCTCAAAAGTTTTCTACGTAAACCTTTTAGTTGAAAGAGAAATAAATGAGATAAGACAACAACTCAGGATTCAGATTAATGATTTGAAGCTTTTGATATAATTCCTTTTTTATCCTTTTGTTTTTCTAGTTTTTTGTTGGGATTTTTTTACTGAAAATAAAATGTTAACAAGATAACAAGGAGGTTAGCTAGAAGCCTATAATTTATCAAGTTTTAGGAGGCTATCTAACAGGTAATAAGGGATTATCGAGGATTTTATTTCTAGAAACCTTTTTTGGTGAAAGGTTTTTATTTCTAGTAACCTAACCCATGTTTTGAACCGGTGATTTCTTAGTATTTAGAAACTTGGTTATATCCATATTTTAAAAAATTAATTTTTTATATATATTTTAAATTGTTTTAATACAATAATCTAAAAAATAATTTTAAAAAAATAAAAATATATTATTTTAATGTATTTTAGCATGAAAAATATTTTAAAAAACAACTGTAACAACACTCTCGTACAAACATCTACGTGAAACATATCTTAGTACAGATTTTACCATTTGTTATTGAATTTAGAAGGTAATTGGAAGCGTAATAATAATTATTTTTAAAAATATTTTTATTTAAAATAAATTAAAATAATATTTTATATTTTTTAAATTTTAAATTTTATGTCAAAATGATTTAAAAATATAAAAAATTTATTTTAAAGTAATTTATAAAATAAATAAAAAAACATATTAAAAGTCACTCCCAAACATCGCAAAACAGAGGAGCATACTTGCATGTAAGAATGAACACTACCTCCAACCTACAAGTGCATGCTCATGCTATTGAGAGGAATCGACGTCTCTAGCGTACGGCTGAAGACGTTGATCGAAGTTCAAGTAGGCTACCAGTGTGTGTGTCTCTCTCTGTGCTTGAGAGATCAAATCAACATATACTCTAGTTAAAAACAATATACAGAGAGAGGAAATAGGAGAGAGTTAGGACTAGAAAGGAAAAAAAAAAAAAAAAAAAGGGTTGGCAGCAAGAAATTATATTAATTTTTTCCAATGGTTTCACCGATGGATAGTTCCATTGGTGAAACTATCGACGGCCTTTTTGTCAGAAAAATAGGCACATTACCGTACTGATCAGCCATTTTAAATCTATCAGTGAGTCCGTCGGTATTTTCAACGGTGAACCGGTCACATCACTGCATAGACTTGTCGTTTTGAATCCATCGGTGATTCCGTTGGAAAAAACTTCCTTGCCAAGACTTCTACATCAGCGACCCGCCTTTTTTCTGAGCTTTTTCTCTGTAATTCGGTCGCTAAGTACCGATGGATACTGTATGTCGCTAGTTATCGATTGAATTACGGACGGATATATTATGTCGGTAATGTCGACCATAAATTACCGACAAAAATATTATGTCGGTAAATCTGTTTTTATTAAGCGAATTTCTGGTAGTGAATTAGGCATGCATGATTGGATATTTTCAATGTTGAAGCTCTTAATAACATATATAGAGAGAGCAAATAAAATACAAAAGTGGCATAAATATAAAATGCTCCAACATCGTCCGAAGCATCAGCTTATGATACACACCTCTAGGAGAAATTAATAATAAAAGCACACCTACAGTAGAGATAATAAAAGCTTGCAGAAACGATCGATCTCCACACTTGTAGCCATAGATAGACACCTACAGTAGATCTCCACACTTGTAGCCATAGATAGACACCTACAGTAGAGATAATGAAAGCTTGCAGAAACGATCGATCTCCACACTTGTAGCCATGGATAGCACACCTATATATATATATAATTCCTTGTACATCACAATATTAAAGACGGAACTAGACAGCTAGAACAACAATCAAGGGATGCCGATGATGGGAATGAAAGGAACGTAGTAGCTTGATGGTGCAAGGCCCCATTCCCTCGGAAGAGGCAGGTCAACTGTTTTGGATGAACCGAACTGGTTTGAGACTCCACATTTTCCACCTCCTGCAGAACATGTGGAGGAGAAGGCAAGAGGAGTGGAGATGGTGTACGAGTTAGAATCATGGGTTTGAACGATCTTGGACACCATGTTTTGTCTTGAGACATAGAGCTGACTCGGACCACCGAGAAGCTTAGCTAGGCAAACCGGAGGAGTTGCTGCCGTTGAGGTGCGTGGAGGAAGCTTAACTTCAAAGGAACCGTCGCTCTGTGTGGTTGTTGTGGCCAACTTTCTTACTTTGTCACACTTCACTCCAACCTTAATCTCTGAAAATTAATACAAGTAGGGAAATCGAATCAGAAACATGAGACTTGAAGAACATGAAAATGTTAGGGTTGGGACAGACCTGGGTAGTCATAATGGCCACCGCAGTCAAGGCAAGACACTTTGCCTTTAAGAACTTGACAAGTTGAGAGCTGAATCCCTGAGAGAGCCACTGCAAGAAGCAATACTATAGTGAGTGGATGAAACGCCATTGAAGAAAGCTTATATGAGAAGATAGAGTGAATATTGCAGCCTATAAATAAACCGAGGGACAGGCAGGGGAAACCATATTCAATGAAGGGCCCCCAAACCACAGTAAGTAGTTGGTGTTGATAAATTGTGCAATTTATTTCACTTCCCTACTTCCCGTGAAAAACTTACCATGGAAGGTCAAAAGATTCTTTGTATCGTGCAATATCCGGTGGAAACAAGTTCTGACATTAATTTAAAGAACCGAAGACTACATTGTTAGTTTAATAATTGATGATGTTATAAAGTTAAGATTTATGTTGTTGGGTAATACATTAATTATTTATTTCTTGTAATCTGATTTATTCGTGAGTGGTAGTTTAATACTTTAATGTGGAAAATCAAGTACATGTAAAAGGTTATTTTTAATAGATATTGAGGACTTTTATATATTTAAATAAATATCTTTGTTAAAAGAGAATGTAATAATATTTTAAAGAAAAATGCTTGAAAAATATATATGAAAATATGTAGAAAATTGAAAGTTTATGAATATTTTACCTAGATGATTTACATGGTATTTATAACATATAAATCTTGTCTTTTTACTTGAGTAAATAGGTTAAAATATAATTTTATCCTTATAAATTAATAAATTAATGTTGTTAGTCATTAGTTATATTCCACTCAAATATATTAATAAGATGGAGAGGTGAAAAGCTATAAGATATTTTTGTAAACCTAGAAATGTAGGTGGAGTAGTGTCTAAAATAAAATGTATTGGGTCAGTAAAAATCTCGAAGGGGTCGCATGGGATGTGCCCAAAATAGGCCTATAAAAGTTACATGTGTCTATAGGCGTTGAGCTCAGGCACTACACTCAAGTTCATGGGTAGTTAGGCCCAAACACATATGATCTTAATGTTTTAGGTCTTCAGGGTTTTTTATGCCTATTAAATTAAGCTTAGACAATAACAAAAAATTGTTTTGAAAACTACTGAGAAATTTTGATCCATTAATAATCAAAGAAAAATTAACTCAATTTTTAAAAAAGAAATAAAACTAAATTTATTTAATTTATATTTTATGTTAAATCTAAGTTTTAGGTCAAATAACAAATTATAAACTATAGAAAGTAAAATGTGCATTGATACAAAGTAACTTATAAAAAAACTAAACTAGTATGCCAACAAAATATTTTAAAACTTCAATTATTAAAAAATTAAATTATATTTACCTGTTGAAATGCATATTATACGATACAATAGAAAGATGTTATTGTTGCTAGATAAAACTTTCTAACCAATTAGTGTAAGTAGTAAATGCATATTTTCTCTAGGAATTCAATAATTATACTATTTAAAATTGATGCACTCCAACACTAAGACTAGGTATCTCATAAAAAAAATAATAAGACTAGGTAAATTTAAGAAAACTAACTGCTTTTATCTCAATATAAAAGCTAGAATAACCATAAAATATAAAAGTAGAGGAAGATAATTTAGAAAGAATAATATTTTTTTTGTTGATTTTTTAGAAACCTACAACAACCTCTATATATAAGCCTTGAAAGAAAATAAGAGTTTTCTTCTTCTTCTTTTTCTCTTTTATGTGAGAGAAAGGCTACACACACATAGGTTTTGGAAGAAAGGAAGAATTTTTGTTTTTCTAATATGGGATAAAGATAATATACACGTACTATAGGCCTTGAAAGAAAAGAAGATTTTCTAATTTTTCTAATGTGGGACAATTATATTATTGGATTTTGGTATTTTTCCAACTCCATCAAGGATTATTTGAAATTAATTTTTCATTCACCTAAAATTGATCTTAGACATTATAGTATTTATGTTATAGTATTTATATTGGAGAATATTTTTCAAACAAAGTTTTAATAAAAAAAAGAAGAAGAAGATGGATTTCACTTGTAATTAAGCCTTAAATGTGAAAGATAACTTTTTCAACAATCCCCCGTATGAATGGATATTGATTGACCAATATATGAAAAAAAATATGGAATTATAAAAAGAAAGTGAATTGGTAGGTCATTATATCATAAATAGGTAAATTTTGACTTTGAACATTTCTTATAAAATATTATTGAATTTATTAAGCTAATTAGGAAACATAATATCTTTAACTACTAAGCATTTCGTGTAAACTAACATAATAGTATTCGTATTCTTTATTCTTTTATACATAGAATTTTCAAGAGTATAGTCTATCATATATTAGTTTTTTGTATTTAACCCAATAATTTTCAAAGGCTTTAATTGATTAATCTTGTTGTTTGAATTTTTAAACATGATGAAATTCGTGGAGAATTTTTCTTCTTTTCAAAACCTTTCTACATATATTTTAGTTATTGTTCCTAGTTTATAGTTTAATTTAGATAATCATGCATTTTTTTGCAATCAAGTTAATCTAGTAAAAGATATCAAAGTAAAAAACATAACATGCATATTAAGCTTATAATTGAACACTTTAACCATAAAACATTGTAGCACATGCATACCAACACATACAAAGTCAATATTATAATTAAGTTAAAACTAGTGTAATATACATACTCACTAGAGACCTTAGAATCAAAATCAGGGAATAGTTTATCGTTGTCAATAATTATTCATTTGTTTTTTAAAATTTATTGCTCCTCAGATTGTGCAAACAAGAAGTATACAATTAGTCTCTTATGATTCTAGCAACTTTTTATTTATTTGTGTATACTTATAATTAAAATCCACAAACTCAAGGAAATATAATTCGTTATCTCTCTAAATAATAGAACATAAGCTCTAGAGTTTGAGAAAAACTAAAAAAGAAACAAAGCTTAAAACAGAGAAAGATAATATAAAATATGAGATGGAAAGGTGTCTACAATCTATGTAAAATAGTTTTTTTTTTAACTTCCTTTTATAGTGGATTTTAAAGCAAAAAATAATGCATAATTAATTTTAATAATTACTATAATTAACTCACACCCACCATAAAAAGAATAAAACCTGATAGTTTTTGTTTTTTTTTTGCCTTAAAAACCAAATATTTTTCTTTGAAAAGCTTGTTAAAAAAAAGAAAAGATTGTTTAGACTTTTTATTTATAGATATATACATGGATTAGTAAAAAAGTCTTTTTTGGTCAAAGAATCATTTTATAATAAATTCAAATCTAAATTCAAAATAAGTTAAGAGTCTAAGGCCTGTGGCCAGTGACTCATGGCCTAAGTTCATGTTCATACTCATGCTTGAGCCAAGTTAAGCATACACATGTGGTTAAGACTCAAACTATTTTATTAAGATTCATTTATGACTCTTTAATTTTTCATTATAAAAACTATAAGATAATCTTGTATTTTTTTAATATAGGATAATTGTTTTTTGAATTTTATAAAAACATGCCTACTAATGATTTTTTAAGATAAGTTTCTTATATATCAATTTATTTTAATCAAACTAATGTTAGATGTTAATTTTTTTTTTGTTAAAGTTTAATTTTCAACAAAATTTTAAATATAGAATAAGTGGATTCCACTTTAAATTTAACTTAATATATATCTATTAACTATGTTTTTTACGACAAAGTCCATTGTCGGTAATTTTTTTCTCCTAACAAATGCAATTTCTTGGAGTAATGGAAGCTTATACGAAACTCTACAGCTATCACTTCAAGAGGATGTCTTGCTTTATTTGGATACATGTGACGAAAACAGGTGAAAGCAAATGTTCATATAACTATAGTACAACATTTAATAAGACGTGAGGTGTGACAAATGTAAATCATGAAAATATGCGTGCATCACTTGAAGATACAATTTCTTTTCACGGCCTTAATTGTTGGTGCGGATTATAGGTATAAAACTTATTATCATTACAATTAAAATATTTGAGATGAATAATTAATCTAGTAGTAAGTGGCAAAAGTTTGGAATTAAAAGGGTTTTTTTTTAATGTGGTTTTAGGTTTGAGCCCTGTGATTATTAATATAATAGTCACTGGAGACTTATATAGTTGTTAATTTCAGAGCTTGTAGCATTAGTCGAGGTGCGTGCAAACTGACTCGGACACCCGTGTTAATAAAATAAATATTTGGGATAAAAAACACTGTTTATATAAACAATCAACCACCTTAATGTTTTTATTATTCAAGCTCTTTTTTTATAGGATTTTTTTTTTCTTTTGCTTCCTAGCTAACAAACCTCAACCCATTTTTTTTTCATTCACATACTTTTATTTTATTAGGTCTTTTACTTTTTATTTAACAAATATAGTGTGGTTTTGAAAAATAAATGATAATAAAATCATGAACATACAATATAAAATAAAAAATATTAAAAAAATAGTGAAAATGCTACATAGAAGAAAGACATGGTCCACTATGAGTATTTTTTTTTTTTTAAATGATGTTTTGTCGCTTAACTCTTTTTTATTCTCATTTTAATCATTTCATGTTAAGGATTTGTGATTGGGTTTGATATTTTACTTTGATTGGTTTTAAATAAGGCTTTAACAATATTTAGAATAAATTTTGACGCGATTTGTAAAAATAAAATTTAACTTTATTTATTAAAGCCAATTAAAATTTTTGGACCTAATTTCAAACTAAAATAAATATTTAATTTTTTTTCTCAAAAAAAGAACATCTTTATCTCAACTTCCTAACTTAATCTTTAGATATAATCAATAAATTTTTTATTATTTTTTAGGATATATAATTCTTGAATTATTTTATTAAATAACATATAAAAAATTTTGTTTATAGTAAAATTTTTCATAATGATAAAAAACATTTACAACAAAAAATGCTCAATCTCGCGGGGGGAATCGAACTGGTTCAATATTAAGAGTTTTTAGGTTTGTTTTCTTTTTAAGAAGATTATAATTTATCTATATTTAAGGATTTGATTCATATAATAAAGAAAATATTTATTACATAAAGAAAAATCGACATATCTATATCCAACTTGCAGAAGTACAATAAACTTCATTCTCAAGTGTAGGTGTCGTGACGACATCTCTCCGAAAATCGTGCAGTTCTTATCGATTGTATAACGAATAAGAACGGTGCTTTTATTATCCAACCAGCGCCTGCACACCATGCATTGATGCAGGACTGTGAGGCATGCGTGGTGCCCTTGCCGCAGGATACAAGATTTTCGAATTAGGAAATTTATTCACTTGACACTGTGTTCCGGAAATGTTTTTTAAAAATTTAAATTTATTTTATTTTATTTTAAATTAATATATTTTTAATGTTTTTAGATTATTTTAATATGTTTTAAAATAAAAAATACTTTAAAAAGCAGTCACTATCATACTTTCAAACACTACCGGGCATGTTTGGAAATACAGTTAAACTACATTCCCTTAATTTTTTAAAAAAGTTTTTGCTAAAAATTAATTTTTTTATATATTTTTAAATTATTTTAATATCCTAATTAAAAAATTATTTTAATATATTTTTAAATAAAAAATACTTTAAATTATAACTAATTGCCATAATCTCAAACAGACAAACAAAGTAAACTAGTGAGATGTGCTAGGTAGAGAGAGTCATTAGTTGGCTGAGCCCCAGCTTCCAACCATAAAGTAAGACTCCTGAAAGCTTTTAAAGCACCGGGAGCCCCGCCACGGCCAGCAGTCATGGAGCCCCGCCACGGCCAGCAGTCATGGAGCCCCGCCACGACCAGCAGTCATGGAGCCCTCTCTCCTTCAGTGCAGCAGTTCATCAACAGACACACACACACACAGAGAAACATGGTTTCCTCTTGGTCTCAGATTAATGCCCTGACATGAATTACAGGAGGATTCGCTTCCTTATGAGCTAGTGTATAATTTAGTGCATGTTTTCCTGGAAAAAATCAAGTGGTGAACCTCCAGCAATATGAGGAAGATGATTCTTCAATGAGCGATCAATATTGTAAGACGTACATTCCGTTGACAATAATGTCATGTTCGTTGGCAAGTAATCAAGCGGTTAGTTAAAACAACGCTAATGTTTCAAGCAGTATTCTCCTGCAACATTACACTATCACAACTATCTTCAATTAAGAATTAAGAAGTGATAACGATTTATGATTTAAAGTGTTTTTATTTAAAAATATATCAAAATAATATATATGTTTTTATTTTATAGAAGATATCTTTAACATAGCACATTAAAAAGAACTGAAAATATATAATAAATTCATTTTAAATAAAAATTTAATTTTTTAAAAAATACAGTTTTAACTGTTTTTTCAAACCGTACCTGAATATTCAATTAACAAAGAATTGAAGGGGACTATTTTTTTTTTTATTAACATTGGTATTTTGGTTAACTTGTACGCACTTCGACTAATCCTACATGCCCCTAAGATTAATGATTATGTAAGCCTTCAATGACTTTGAGATTTTATAAAACTTAAATTGATGAATTCTAGGTATCAAACCTATGTTCTGATCAATTGAATTACACTCCTTAGAATTAGAATTTAAAAAGAATATTGCCCTATTTTATTGACAATTTTGAGTTGATTTATCTTCTCAAATTTAAACTCTTGACATTTATACATTGATAGATAACATGTGAGCGTTTCTTATCAAATGTCAAGAAATCTTCAAAATTGATTGAAACATCATTAATAAACCAATCAACATTATATATATATATATATAGAGAGAGAGAGAGAGAGACACACACACACACACACACAAAGTTTCGATCTTCACTCCATACGATCCACCTGTGTGGTCTACCTATTTAATATTGAGATTCTAGCTAAAAATAGTAAGAGAAATACACTGTTTTTATTCAAGATTTCAATATAGAGCTTATAAAATATAATATTTAGGAAAAAAGAGGAGGTGCGAGACATGAACCTAACTTAGAGGCTCATAAACACACCCTCTGGCCACAGTCCTTGCCCTTCGTCTTCAGTAGGGACACATGCCTGTAGTCCCAAGAACACGAATTAATCATTAGAATCTGCTACTTTTTGTTCTTGTTTACAGCAACACAATATATAGGAAGCGCTTTCTCGTATTCGGATCCTTAATGTCCTTGATAATGAGGTAATGCCTATTTGATGTCCTTGATAATTAGGTTATGGCCACCTTATCTAGCTAGTAATGCACAAACGAGTCCTCGCCTGGATATACATGTTTTGCCAGTTTTGGAAAGATTAATATCCTTGATTGAGGTGTTGATTTCAGGCATGCAGCCTTTTCTTGTTGTAAGAGAGATTAAGTTGTTTTTTAAAATGTTTTTGAAACGTAAATATAAATGGGTTTTTAATCAGGCTCTTCCCTTATTTTATCCTTAATTTAGTTCTATGATGGTGTTTTACAAGATTTAGGACTTGTTATTTAGTATTGCAATCTTCTTTTACGTACGATTTTCTGATAATTTAATTTGAGTTCATTAGTTTGAATTTACTAGTAATTATACAAAAACATCTTGAAAAAAACACTATGTTTTTGTGTACAAACAGCTGCACAATCACTACGTGGATGGTAAACTAGTTTATATATATATATATATATATGGTGTTGTCAAATGCTCATTCATATCATGGTTGGAAACTTGGAGTAGGCATTTAATTTTCTTTGTATAAGACATTTAATTTTCTTTGTGGTGGGTTCATTTCCAGAGGAGGTACTAGGGATTTATTTTTATGGTTTGACTTTTGGCTGCAAGATGGCATATCGGGGTTAGAAGTGGATGAGATACATATTATTAATTTACGCCCCGTTTGTTTGCTGGAAAATAGTTTTTTTTGAAAAGTGAATTCCGAGGAAAGTGAATTCCAAGAAAGTATTTTCCGATGTTTGGTAGTGTAATGAAAAATAAGTTGGAAAACACTTTCCAGTGTTTGGTTATGTCATGGAAAATGAGCTGAAAAATAACTTATTAATATTTTATTTTTCTCAAGTTTATTAAAATAATGAGGAAAAAATCTTACAAATTAAAAAGTTAAATGAGAATGAAATTGAAAAAAATATAATTTCATAAATTATCTCAAATAAAATAAATAATGATCAAAATAATAGAGATCAAATCTAAAAAATTAAAAAAAAAATGAAAGATGAAGAAATTAAAATAATAATAATCAACATTTCATAAATTATTTCAAATAAAATAAGTAACAATCAAAAGAATAAGGACCAAATTTGATAGATAAAAAATTTCAATAAAAAAATGATAAGGAAAAAATAAATAACAATTATAAAAATAAGGACCAAAATTAATATAAAAATAAAATTTTAAGAGATGAAATTGAAAAATAAATATTCAAAACAAAATATATATAGCAATTAAAAGTTTGAGGATCAAATTTGATATAATTAACAAATAATGACATTTCTAAATTTTTCACAACTTCCGGAAAGTGTTTTCCCCTCCAAAATTTTCAGGAAAACATTTTCCTAAAAACCAAGCCAAATTTTCCTTTTACTGGAAAGTGTTTTCCGTTGACCAACTTTCCTAATGGCAAACAAACACAAGAAAGTTTGGAAAATGATTTCCCGGAAATCACTTTCCGAAAAACAAACACAGCTAAAGAAAAACACTTTCCTGAAAACCAAGCTAAATTTTCCGTTGACCGGAAAGTGTTTTCCATTGACTAGAAAGTGTTTTCCGTTGACCAACTTTTCTAATGGCAAACAAACACAGGAAAGTTTGGAAAATGGTTTCCCGAAAACTACTTTTCGGGAAACAAACATGACCTAGATTTTAAAGTTTCAGATTTGTGATGTGGTGAAAAAAAAAAACTTTTTTATACTAGTTGCACATATTCAAGATTTAGTAAAACAGAAAATTAAAACAATATCACTTTCACCTTTGTGATCTACAAACACATGAATGGTATGTATACTCCTAACTTAGCTTATTCTTGGCTTTTGTTCGAAGCTAGAAATCTTCTTCCAAATGCAAGGTGTACTTGGATTTGGAAATTGAAGGCTCCAGAAAAAATCAAAATGTTCATTTGGCAATTATTTCATAATAGCCTTCCCATTAATTTATTACGGTTTAAACACAATATTTCTTCATCTCCAATCTGTGGTGTCTGTAATTAGGAGGATGAGGATATTTTACATTGTATTAGAGATTGTGTATTTGCTAGGAGTATTTGGCTTGAACTAGGTCTCACAAACCGGCAAGAGTTCTACTATTCTAATGTGGCAGACCAGGTTCAAAGATTTGCCTCATCAGACATTTCCTTGTTATTCTTGTCTGGCATCTGGTGTATTTGGAGGAGGAGGAATATTTTAGCTTTTGGAGAGGAGTATTTGTGGGATAACTGGTTATTAAGTCAAATTCACTTTCTAAAAGTTGTGAGTTGCAATGCTTGAAATAATCCAAATATAGTGTGTAGGCACCTCATTCTTGTATCATGGCTTAGGCCTGAAGAAGAATTTATTAAACTGGATGTGGATAGCAACTTTTTTAGGAACCTAGGGAGGATTGAATTTGGGGGGTCTTTTAAGAAATTCTGAAGGTAGATGGTTGATGGGTTCTACGGGTTATGGAGGTATTGGTTCTAATCTACTTCTATAACTACTAGAAATTAAATATGGTTTATTGGTGTCATGGGATAGAGGTTTCAGAAAAGTTATATGCAACTCTGATTCTACAGATGTTAGTTGGTTGATTCATGATGATTTAAATAAGCATTATTTATTTGAAGTTGTTAATTTTTACATCAAAGAAATCCTGACACAAAATTGGAAAGTTCGTTTGCTTCATACTTTGCACAAGGCTAATTCATGTGCTGACTATATGGTTAAGCTTGCAGCTAAAAATAACTATTTATGTATTTGAGAGAACCCTTCTCTAGGTTTCATTTACCTTATAGGATCATAGTTTTCTTTTTTCTTTCCATTGTACCAAAAACATTATCATGGTTGGAGCATTTATCATAATAATAATCATAACTTATCAGTTTAAAATTTGAATCTTAAATAACTAACGAGCTGGACTCGCTGTTTAATTAGCCATGAAACCAAATTTTTTATATTATACAATAATCTAGTATATTTTTATTATGTTACTCTCTCAATTATTAAGATTTTCTATGTTTTTAGAAGTTTTTCATCGAGTCCAACATTGTTCGATAAAAATAAAATAATTTTTTTTTTAAAATTGAACTAATATTTTGTCAAGTCATTTTAAAAGCCCTATTCTATAGAGGAGCAAATGGTTTCCCACTTGTTTTTGTTTATAGGTCCAAATTAAAATCGGAAGCTATTGTTTCATAAATTTTTTATGTTACTGGTTATTTTTGTATTTTTTCTATTTAGATTATAACCTACAATTTAATTATAATTTTACTAATTAGAATATTTTTTTTATATTTAATTAATAGTCTTGTAAGCTATCTATTCAATAAATTAAAAAAAATCCTATTCAAAAAAGAATTTTATAAATTATAAACTTTTCAGAACATATCAAAGTTTTTTTCTAAAATCTAAGCAAATGCCACGGAAATTTCTATCTTTTTAACATCCACCATGTAATATTGCAGCCACATGAGCTCAAATTCGTGAAAAAAATTGTTAATATCCTCATAGATTTCATAGTCATTTCATAGTAGAATTCATATCCTTCAAGGGGAAACGGTAAAATTCAAACTTGCTGGAAACAAAACTCTCTCATGGTGTCTGATATCTGTTCTTTCGACGAGGGAAAAGGCAACAGAACTTGACGGAGTTCTCAATGTGTTGATTATGATGGGCAACGAATTTCCAAAATTAACGGCGGACAGTTTCAGGCGATTATAAAATTCTGGGTCCCTCTGTACTCTCTAGTCTTTTGCTGGGAAAACGAGAATAAAATGCTGCTTATGCGCTGAAATTTGATGCATTTTTAATCATAAAAAGAAGCAATGATGGATTTTAGACCCTAGATCTTAAAGTGACTGTTAAGTAACGTTTGGTTATTATTCTGGATATATATATATATATAGAGTTAAAAAATAATATAAAAATAAATCTTGTTTCTAAGATAATTTTAAAATAAATTTATTTATTTTTAAAATAAAAGGTATAGAGAAGATAAATTTATAGAGAATACTTTTTATTTTTTATTCCTAAAATATAATTGAGAAAAACTCTCAATTCCAGAATTGTCCAACCAAGATATATTAGGATAAAAATTATCATAGTTTTAAAATTTAATTTAGGGGTCGATCTAAAACAAAACTCAAGACACGGATCGGGTTGATTCAAGACAATTTAAAAATAAAAGTTATTGTTATTATAGTTTTAAAATTTGACTCAAGGGTCGATTTGGCGTAAGGCCCGAGTCACGAGTGGGGTTGATCGTTGACTCAGGTCAATGTAAAGATAAAAATAATTATTATCATAGTTTTTAAACCTAACTCGGGTCAACATAAAATAAAAATTGTTATTATCATAATTTTAGAACTCGATTTAAAGGTCAACTCAGGGGAAGACCTGGGTCACGGATCAGGAGGGTCAACTCGGGTGGACCCGAGTCAATGTATAAATAAAAGTTATTGTTATCATAGTTTTAAAACTCGTTTCGGGATTCGATCCAAGACAATATTTAGGTCATAGGTTAGGAGGGTCAACCCAGCTGACCCAAATGTCTTTTTAAAAATAACCGAAGCAACCTTGTTTTGATCAATTTTTTTTATAAAAAAATCAATGGAGTTTTTATCTATATTTGATCTCGAGTTGACTTACTTTTTTGACTGGATCAAGTCAAATTAATCATTCATTCATTATTTTTTTAAAACTCGGACTAGTTTAGGTCCTTGATCAACTTGTCAAGTCAATCTTGATTTTATAACTAGGGTTATTATGATATTATTAACTTCAACATTTAATATAAACTAAAATAAAAATAATATAATCTAATTAATTTTAAAAACATGTAAGTTTGAAAACAATATTTATTAAGGGTAAAATAATTTTTTTTATATTTTATTCAGTTTCATTTACCATAACTAAATATAATATTGAGATATTTATTTTATCGTGTATATCATTATGAAATATAATTTTGTCTTTATCCCCTTTTTTTTTTTGTTTACTGTATCTCTGTTTGTTTGTTTTTTTATGATAATCACCAAAAGGTACTAGAATTTCTTGAGTTATGCGGATCGAATTCCACATGCCCTACCATATTCTCCTTTTTCGTAATGGAAAAGCAACTATTCTTGTTGTAAAGTCCAAGAATTAGTTTCTCTCTTCATGTGTTGAAAATTTCATGTATTTCTTTTTTTTAAAAAAAAAAAACCCTGAATAGATTTTAGAACCAGGCTAGTAAAGTCATTTTATAAAAAATCAAAGGTATTAAATATCACTAGCTCCGAAAATTGCCAAATTATAAACAACCACGACCATTATTTTAGCTAATTTACTGGTTACATCCAATAGCTTGGGTCACGTGTAAAGAAAGAGTTTTAAGTACTGTTTGTTTTTGTATTTTAAAAATATTTTAAAGAAAGTTTGATTTTTTTTTTTACTTTAAATTAATATTTTTTGGGTATTTTTAAATCATTTTGATATATTGATATCAAAAATAATTTTTAAAAAATATATAAAAAAATATTATTTTGATATATTTCTAAGTGAAAAGTATTTGAAAAGTAACCGCAATATAATTTTACATTCAATTTCTTTTTATTGATTTTTTTTAATAAGTAATATATGTTTCTTTGAATAGCCTCATTTACTGAAGTCTCTTAATTTTTTTTTATTGTGATACATGTATGCTGACGTATTTGGACATAAATTTTTATGGATGTTAATTAGTATATGATTATCAAACATTCGGCTTTTGAATTGGATTACCCCGATCAAGCTTGAATGATATAAAAGATTAATTCAGTTCATCAAAATCTCAGTGAAATATAACATATTCAATTTCAAATATTATTTTTTTACATCTAGTTTAAAATAATATTATTTTATTTTTTAATTTTTTTTTATTCAAATATGACTTCATTTCATTAAAAAAAACTTGAAACAATATCATTTTAAAATATATCTAAATAAAAAACAGATTTATAATTTAACTAGACCAACATTTACCTAAGCCAAGTCCAACATGAAATCGGGGTATATAACTATGGTTAAAGATACAATAATATTCTTTGTATATATAATGTGCCAATTTATGTTACCTTTTAAGTCCCACACATTGATAGTTCACCAACTCGATCTCAGCTGTTCATCTTACTAAACATTTTAAAGATTTTTACAGACTTTTTCTTTGCTCATGGACCAGAAAAAGATAGGAGAGAGCGGTAGGCTCGCTCTGGCAATATCGTTTTTAAGAAGGCAAGCACCCTCATAATAAGACCAACTCCAAATATTTATTAATATTTCTTTTGGTAGGTTTTGTTGGTATATTATTTACATAGTATAATTTTCATTAAATTTATTTCAATAATAATAGACCAACTCCAAATATTTATTAAAATTTCTTTTGGTAGGTTTTGTTGGTATATTATTTACATAGTCTAATTTTCATTAAATTTATTTCAACAATAATAGACCAACTCCAAATATTTATTAAAATTTCTTTTGGTAGGTTTTGTTTGTATATTATTTACATGGTATAATTTTCATTAAATTTATTAGCAAAACTTGAAAAACATTACAATTTTAATGTGTTTTTGAAAAAAAAAACCTATACATATAACTTTGGAAAATAATGAAATGGGAACAACGTCACCAATAATTATTCTAGATTACACCAAGTCCACAATTGCATGATCAACTCCCAATTACATTGTTTCCTCTTTGATATTATTCATTATAGGAAAGGTTTAAGGGTTTGGTTGTTCGGTCAAAATGATATATTTTATTTTTTGATTTTTTAGGTTTAAATTTTAAGATCATCTTAAGGGGATTAGTGTGTGTTCTTAGAATTTTTAAGAACAAAACTAATATTGATTGACATACTAATTAACTCAATAATATTTTTTATCATCAAATAAAAAAATTAACTCCATTTTAATTTGGAAACTTGCTAAAATCAATATGTTTAGTTTGCCAATTTTAAAAATCAAACCAAATGAAACTAGGGGTGAGAAAAAAAACTAAAAAACTGATTAAACCGAGAAAACCAAAAAAAAAATAACCGAAAAAACTAAACCGTGAAAAAAATTGATTAAACAGATTAAAATTTTGAAAAAATCGACAGGTTCAGTCCGTTTCTGTTTTATAAACTTGAAACCAAAAAAACCGAACCAAACCCAAACAAAAAAAAAAAACTAAAAAAAAACGAGCTAAACCGGTTTGAATTGGTTTTTTTCCTAAAAATCAAACCAAAACCAGTCGGTCTGAACCGGTTTTGGTTTTTTTAAAAAAAAAATTTGACTTGGTTACTTTTTTTGATAAAAACCGAACCAAATCGAAAATGATCATCCCTAAATGAAACTGAATTCTCACCAAAAAAACAAAAAAACAAACCAATCATTGTTTAAGTTAAATTCTTCACAAATCTATAAATTAGTAATTCTTTAAGAAAATTGTTT
This sequence comes from Populus tremula, assembly GCA_964019445.1. NCBI lineage: Eukaryota > Viridiplantae > Streptophyta > Magnoliopsida > Malpighiales > Salicaceae > Populus > Populus tremula. The sequence continues at coordinate 111,885 of CAXHTJ010001007.1, forward strand.
CTAATCACTTTTTTTTAAAAAAATTGAATCAACTTGGTTCAATTAAAAAAAATCTCAAATGATTCTGTTGAAAAACTTTAATTGATCTGACAAAACCCAACTATTAACTTGTTAATATTTGTTTTATAAAAATATGATCTTTTTCTAAATCAAGTTCAGTTTTTAAGATTATTATTTATTAATTTAGAAATATCATATTATTTACTGATTATAACAAATTTAGTCCTTAAACTTTTGATTGCTATATATATATTTTGTTTTAAATATTTATTTTTCAATTTCATCTCTTAAAATTTAATTTTTATATTAACTTTGGTCCTCATTTTTATAATTGTTATTTGCTTTTTCCTTATCATTTTTTATTGAATTTTTTTATTTATCAAATTTGATCCTCATTCTTTTGATTTTTACTTATTTTATTTGAAATAATTTATGAAATGTTAATTATTATTATTTTAATTTCTTTATTTTTAATTTTGTAGATTTAATCTCTATTGTTTTTATTTTTATTTATTTTATTTGAGATAATTTATGAAATTAATTTGTTTTCAATTTCATTATCATTCAACTTTTTAATTTGTAAGATTTGTTCCTTATTATTTTCATAAACTTAAAAGAAATAAAATATTAATAAGTTATTTTCTAGCTTATTTTCCATGACACAACCAAATATTGAAAAATGTTTTCCAATTTATTTTTCATTAAATTGCTAAACATCAAAAAATAATTCACTTAAAAAAATAAATATTTTCCAGCAAATGATCGAGGCCTAAATCACATCCAAAAAGTTATGTTGGGTCAGTTTTTTCACAAAGCATGGTAAGGCTCTATAGCCCATATAAATAACCCAAGACTACAAATCAGATTTGGAGCAAAGAGAAAAGCCCAGCTCAATATGCAGTCCCAATAAGAATAAAAGGAAAATCCAAGGACCTTCAAGCAAATAAAAATGATATTGCTCCGCTCCTAAAACCCTAGCCACTTTCCCTCATATAAATTCCCCTAGTTTAGCCACTCTCCGTCGTCTGTTGAAACTTACAAGCTCGGCCATCAACCCTATTAGCATCCTTCGGCTTCTAGACCTACTCAGCTTTTAGCCATGGTAAGTGAAATCTCTATCACGTCCTTAAATCTCTTCGTTGTACTCTTAGCCCCCCTTTTTATTTTGTTGTTTTTGTTAAATTGGTGTATCTGATTTGGAGGACTGAAGAAATGGAAATTTGTTTCTTTTGTCTGTTTTTTTTCCAAGAAAATAAACAAAAAAGACAAAGGGAAGTGGGTTTTTGCTGATGTTTCGGATTTTGAATTTGCATATGTTTTAGGCGGAGAATGTTTGTAAATCGTAGGATAAATATATTGTGCATTGTTTTGATCGTTCATCACTGAGCTAGGGTAAAGAGTAGTGGGGTTTTATTTTAATCATGCCTCGGAGGTGGTATTTGTTTATTAGATTTAGATTTTGTTTCTTCTTAGTGGATTTTTGTTCTGATACAGTTTTGTTTATGATTTTATAGTCGAGGAGAAAGACAAGAGAGCCAAAGGAAGAGAATGTTACACTTGGCCCAACTGTAAGGGAGGGAGAGCATGTTTTCGGGGTGGCTCACATTTTTGCTTCATTTAATGATACCTTTATTGTGAGTATTCGTTCATATTGGCTGGAATGGGTATAAATATTTTCATTATTGTCTGGTTTGATTTCATCTTTAAGTGATTTTGCTTGGTTGAAATAATTGCAGCATGTGACTGATTTGTCTGGGAGGGAAACCCTGGTTCGCATTACTGGTATGTGTTTTATAATGGCTTATTTTTCCTAATAATTGGTTCTTGAATCTGAGCAAGACATGAAAAATATATACGCTTTGCTTACTGCTCTATTTGCCTTTTCCATTTCAATTCCCTGTTTTGACTAGCATGATTGATTCTTTGATGCCCGGACTTATGTCTGTATTCTACATGGGTGTGTTCGGACTCAATTAGGTCATTACCCTGATTTCAGGGGTAGTGTTTACCTGTGTCTGTGTATTCACATTTGACATGTGTACTTAGGTGTGCAGTGGAAATCTTTTAATTATCTGAAAACACAATTTCTTAGTGAATTTAGCATTTTGTTACCATATATTGTTCAAGTATTCACTGTAGCCACCTTTGATGGTTTCAATGTTTTGAGCTGTCATATAATTGGGTAGTTTGCTTTATTTTGGTTCTGCATTAACTCATTGAACTGTTGCTATGGCATATGGCTTCAGGCCAGGCATCAGGCCATTGTCTGCAATTAATGTAACTCTATATCTCCTTGAACCTAACATGTACAGGTGGAATGAAGGTTAAAGCTGACAGGGATGAATCTTCACCATATGCTGCTATGCTTGCTGCACAGGATGTTTCACAGAGATGCAAGGTTTTTGTTCTACACTATACATAATACAATGATTTTAGAAAGTTCTTTTTTTGAATTTATAAGCTGTTTATTCACAATTTCTTTCATCAAGACTAACCTGGTTCCGAAACTAACAGGAACTTGGCATTACTGCTCTTCACATCAAGCTCCGTGCTACAGGAGGTAACAAAACTAAGACCCCTGGTCCAGGTGCTCAGTCTGCTCTGAGGGCATTGGCTCGTTCTGGAATGAAAATTGGTCGCATTGGTAAGATATTGATTAGAAATAAAGTTCTAAAACTATTGATTGAAATTAAGTTCTAAAAAGAGTTTAAGGTAAGATATTGATTAGAAATTAAGTTCTACAACTATTGATTGAAATTAAGTTCTAAAAAGAGTTTAAGATGCGGGTGTTACTTGTTTTGAACTGTTGTTGGGGATGATTGAGGATTAAGCTTCAAGCTTCGGTGCACTATTTTATGTTTTCTGTCGAACACTGCAAGGTTTCCGGAGCTTGACATTTTAAATTTGTTACATGACTTTTAACAAATGTGAATTGTTTGTGTTCTGTGTTTTGAGTTATAAGTATTTAGCTCATTCAGTAATTGAACTAGAAAAGCATCTGTCTGAATCTTCCTCCACTGGCAGTAAATTTCATTTTATTTTATTTTGCTGATGTCTTGTTTGTTTTCAGAGGACGTCACACCAATTCCTACTGACAGCACCCGCAGAAAGGGTGGAAGAAGGGGTAGAAGGCTGTAAGCTGTCTCCCATCATAGCAGTTCCATTATGGGTGGTGATGCTTTGATTGCTTGGTGATGGTTCTTTTCAATCCGGGATGTTTTTGTAGTTTTTATTATCCTATCAGGAGTTGTTGACTTTGAATTTATATTTAAGCTTTGTAGAAACATAAAGATATGATGGAGTTTTGCTTGTGACTTTGATGTTCTAAATGAGGTCATTACTTGTATTGAAGTAATATTTTTTTTTGACATGCCATTGCAAAGATAGTCATTTGCTCAAATTATCTACAAGTCATCCCTTGTTACATTATTTTTGAATCTGGTGTTTCATTCTCTGACAGCCTTTGCACCAAGCATTCCACCTGAATCTCACCGGCACTGGTTATTCCCTTTCGGTTAACCATTCAGAAAGTGTCCTTTCATGTTCTATCTTGGGTTGATGTTATTTTGTTCTCGCACTAGCTGTCTGTACATTTTGTTTGTAGCAAATAGTAAAACCTAGGAAACATTAGGCGGCCTCTGCCATCAGAGCAAGAGCTTCTAGCCCTCAAGTTATCTCACTTTTTCATGCAGTCTGACGAGATTACTAGAAAACAATGCAGTTTGTATCTTAGGTTCAGAAATAATCAACAACCTTTCAGAACTCTATTCCTTTCTTGATTTAGCATGAGTAACTTTAGACAACATAAATGCTCTGGTTAATTTTGTGTATCTTATCTGCATATGATGTCTTTCGGTTGATTCGGAATGATGGATTATGGAGAGTAATTATTACCAATATAAAACATGTAGTAAAGATGCCCCCTAGAGGCGATTATTTAATAAAACTCAAAAACGAAAAAAGAAAAAGGAGGAAAGTTAGAGATGGCAGAAGATCACCGAGGAACAAGAAGAAATGGTGGTAACTATTAATGAAGTCTATCCTCAAGGTGTGGGTGCAAGACCAGACCTTGAAGCTAGAATGGTGGCAACACCAGTCTTGAAGGCCTTAGCCAAGATGTTATCATCAATGCCAGCGGCGAAAAGGGTGGTGGGAATTGATACGGTCCCCACACTAGTACTCACGAAGGCAGAGTTGCCAAAGCTGGTTCTTGAGCATCGACCCTGTATTGGAAGTGAACAAGCCCCTCCACCATGTAGTGTGTCAACGAATCCTACTTGAAGAGAGTCATCATCAAGGAAAAGGACCTCAGTTGAGCGAGGATGAGTGTGAGGTGGATCAGTAGTGCCAGCCGGGAATTGAAGCACTGCACAAGAAACACTTTGCCCGATACGAGCAGGGAATTCAGCTGCACTAACTTTCGAGACCGTGAAAGCTGTAGGTAGCGGTGCACCGACAGTGAACGTGAAGACTGTTCCACCAACTTTGGTTGCATTTAGTGGGACTAAGAAATCAGAAACAATATCTGGATCTCCAGCCATAGCCATCTGGACGAAGGCAAATGAGGCTACTTAGCAATGAGAAGAATTTAATGGTGGGTGTAGCTGAGGCCATACTGAAGAACTTGCTGTGAAGAGGGTAGGGCTCCAACGGTAAGATAATTTGATTAAAAAGACGAGGATGTACAAGCATTGAAGAGAACATTACCCTTCTGGCTGTAGGCCATCGCTAGATTCCTAAATTGGTCTCATGACCAATATAGATAGAGGTTTGAAGTAAAGAAAGACACCAAAAACCTTCTCGTGTGCCACTGCAATTCTTTCTCAAATCCAGAATACAACTAATCCCACAATGGACTCATCTTTGCTAAACAAAAATAAAATCCTGCCCTTTCTTTTAGTTTCCTTATCCACTTCTTCGATGGTTCAGGCAAGCGATCCTGACATTGTATCAGACTCCGTTGTCCCTGAAAACTCAATTCCTGATGCAGACCTCTTCACTTTTAATGGAATCCGCGGTATCACCCCCAATCCATTGAGCTTCCTTTTCTTGTTGCTTCTTGAGGTTGGTTTTATTGACACCACAAACAGACTTTTCACTCAAACGCTTTGAATTGGCGACACTTTCATGTTCCCGGAGGGACCTGTTGATTTTCAATACAATGCTGACATCAAGAACCCTGCCATCTCCATCTCTTCATTTCGTAGTGCAAATGCTGGAACCGTCTCGGTTCCTGCCTCTGTGTTTGCCAATGGAATCGATGGTGTGGTCCTTGCCAAGGCCTTCAAAACTGATGTTTCCACTACCCAAAAGATCAAGGCAGGCCTTGCAGCCAAGGCTTAACTGAAGTTCCCCTTTCCTTTCTGTTGACACTATTCATCTTTTCCAAGGGGAGCCAAGATTCATTGCCTACAAGCCATGTAGAAGTAGATTTGATATCTTAATGTTTCATTTCATCTTGGTTTTTGGCTAATAAAGCAGATGTGTTTTTATTAAATGCAATTTTAGTTGTAATCGTATGATTGGAACTGAATTATTATCATCAATTGTATGACAATATTTAGTTTCAGAAGCTGAAAGCAATTCGACTTGAACTGATTCATCACATATTGCACAAAACTGAGCCAGTCTACGAAAATAGTTTTGCTGCTGCCTGCTTCCTTCAATTAGCACAAGAGCACAGAAATTTCCACCAGAATTTCAATTGGGAAGGATCAACAGCTCCCCATTTTTTCCAGATCTCCCCTTGGTTGCCAGTCTTGACTTCAACAGCTCCCAACTTAACTGATCAACTTTGAACGTGGTATTTGGGTCCAGTGCCGGTAGCTGATCAACTCTGAGAAGCTCATTACCTTACAGTATTTGCTCGTAGTAAGATTTGTCAACTACAGAAGAACCACGAGGATTCTGGAGGAGATTAGCTGAGCTGCTACCGCCAGAATTTCGTGGACAAAGAGTTTGTAGGGTTTTCATTAATGTTGTATTCATGGTCGGGTCGGGTTTGCCAGTGTTCTGGAAATCATAAAGACGATTTTCGAATGCTATCCCAACACTGTGACCACCTCTTATACATCATCAAACGATCCAAAGGATGAAATTAGAAATGGAAGGAGTTTGGAAATGTCATTTCAGAAGTTGTTTTAACATGCTTGAAGAAAAGAAAGTAACCAAAATTTAGGAAATGGAAGCATTGATTACATACCAGGAAGATAAACCATGTCTGTACGTAGCTGGGGTTGGGTTGACTTGGATTGACCCGGGTTAACTTAAATAACATACGACATGGTTATTATACTGTTCAAGTTTAAAAACTATAAAATAAATAATCAATTCTAAAAAAGTCAAAAAGATTACTCATTGTTACACTTATATTACTTATTTGCTTTTAATTAGAAATTGGTAGCAACGGAATTAAATTAAATTTACAAGTAAATTTAAATTTAATTAATAATTTATTATAATTTTTAAATTTAAAATAAAATATTAAATTATTTAATTTAATTTAATTATATTGTTGGGAATACATATTAAAATAAATTACATTCATAGTCTTAGCTATTTTATTTTTTCTAGAAAAGTCTTTTACGGTTCAAATAGAGAATAAAGTTGATGCATACTTTTTGTATGAAAACTTCGAAGTTCATAAATTTTGAAGATATGCAAAAGCTTTTTGAAATTAGAAAAATTGATGTATGCTTAACATAAAAACAAATGTCACCATCACCAAGATAAATATTTTTTAAAAAATAGATGATGGTCAATTTGTCTAATTGGATTATCATTCAATGTTTAGTATTCCACTTGAGTATAAATTTAGGATAGCTAAGATCAATCTAATTTTTTTAAAAAAATAAAAATAAAAATAATTTTATTTTGATATTTTTTTAAAAAAAAAACTTGATGCTTTATGACCTGACTTTGCTAGATTATAGTGGGTCAACTACATCACTATAACTAGATCTATCTAAATTTTTAACTAGGTTAACTTTTTTTTTTTATCTTTTTTTTTTAATTTTATTTTTAGCCTAGATTATTCCGGATCATTAGGCAACTAGATCCCAAATTACAAAAATGAATTGTGCTAATTGAAAAGAATTAAGCTTAAAAGCAGACTAAAGGACTAAATAATTAAGTTACAAGTAAACCAAAATAAAAATAAAAGTTTGCAATAATATTTTTTTAATATAAAAAATATTTTAAAATAACTATAATTATGGTCCAATCATCACTAAAATAGATTATAATACACGTGTATGTTAAAAAACGAACGTGTATATATATATATATATATATAGAAAAATCCTTCACCTAAAACATAGATCAATTTTTGTTAGTTTTCCTACTAATACTAATAATAATTGAACCTTAAATTAAAATTTACAATTATTAAAAGAAATTCTACATCTGAAATAAAACATTGTATTCTGTTTTTTCTTTTTGGGACATTAAACGGGCCCAAGGCCCAAACTACAGAAGAAAACATTGTATTCTGAATTTCTGATTCATAAACCTGGTTAGTTTTTTTTTTTTTTTTTAACCATTGAAATCTTTGATTATCTCCTGTAAATAGCTGATCAAACTCGATCGATAGTTGTCGCTGCAGCTAGCTTTTGGCAAAACCAACCTTTTGCATGTTTTTTTTTTTTAATAAAAATAAATCTGCTAGAAAATAAAACTTGAGTTAATTACTTAATTATAATTAATTCTATAAAAATTCCACACATCACTTGCCTTCAATACTTAAAAAAAAAAAAAAATTATTCTAGATTTGTTATCTAAAATTCACCAGTTTGAGTGTCATAAACCTTAGAATCACTGAAAGTTCACATAGTTATTAATCTCAAGATCTCAAGGAATTAATTGAAAAATATATAAGTTGATTCGAACATTCACGATTATAAAAAATAATAATTTATGACGTTGTTATATATTTAAGCAAGTAAAAGCTATTAATTGTAATTGCAAGAAAATATAATGTGAAAAGATCCATCAATTGGGGTGTAATGCAACACACAACAAATCTTGCCGACAAAAACGTTACCACTTGGAAAATGAAAGCATAGTTACAAATCCCTAGCCGATAATTAATTTGGAGTAAGATTGGATTCATGGATCAAGAATGTTAATTTAAAAAATATTAAAAAAATTAATAAATTTATAATCGGTTTTTTACCGAGTTAAACAACTTAAATTAACCAAACACCAAATTAGTTTGAGATTTTATTGTATCAATTGAGTTTTTTAATCCAAACTAGTCCAGATCATAAATAGTCCTGGTTTTCTTGCTAAGGATTTTAACACAATGAATGAAAGTAGGTGAAGAAGGTAACCACCCCAGTTCTGGAAATGTGAAGTAGCTCAACTTTTATAAAAGTAGAAGTAAAGATACATTAACGATTTCCCCTTATGCAGACTCTTTTTTAATGTTTGATGACCTTACATCTTAACAAGATGAACTTTCATGATTCCATTCACGTGGTCATCAAGCTTTTCATTTTCACCTAAC